>JADRCC010575118.1:0-19210 GCA_019843855.1 Hylomyscus alleni | reverse complement strand
GGGGAAGAAATCCCGTGTGTGTGATCCGCTAACGGTACCTTCCCGTTGCTTTGCAGCGCTCCGCAGACGCTTCCCGATCCCGTGGCCTCAGCACATTCCAGTAGTGCGGAGTCAGAGAGCAGCGAGTCAGACAGCTCCTCCTCGGACTCTGAGACTGAGAGCAGTTCCAGCGACAGCGAGGAGAACGAGCCCCTGCAAACCCAGGCTCCCGAGGTATCTCGTCCCTTCATGGCAGGATGCTGGCTTGTCAGAGCTGCTCACTGACCCTGACCACCGCCAGCAAAACTTTCCCACTGTGCACTCTGCTGCCTAGCAAGTGCTCGGCAGCGGAGACAGGCAGGCCTGACAGGGTCCTCTCTGAAGTGCAGCTTCCTAAGAGTGCTTGCACTGTTTTCTTTTGAAAAGGGAAACTTGTTTTTAGTTAAGCGGGTTACCGTATTAATGTCGATGAAAGCTCTTTGAAGATTCAGGAATCTGTAGTTGAAATGAAAGAAACAGGAGCTAGAAACAAGTAGGTTCTGTCTTTGAAGCGGTAAACGCCCTGTAGCACACTGATGGCAAAGTGCCTTGCCTGGAGGACGCTGGTTCTTGCTTGTCCTGGCCCAGGTAGAGTAGGGACGACTGAGTCTGTCCTCACCCACAGTGTGGAAATACTAAGGATGAGTGGACCCCAAGGCCTGCATTGCCCTAGAGAACTCACAGCATGTGCTCCTAGTCCAGAAACTGTCCATAAAGCTAACAAGGTTGCCACATAGCCATACAAAACTCTGAGCTCATGGAAAGGGAGGGTTGGTGGTGGGGTTATTTTTCTAACTGGACGAGGCCGGCCCTTACAGAGAGCCTTGCCTCTCTGTATTCAAGATAAGAATGCCAGGAAATTTGGCTTTTAATAAGACAGCATTACATTTTTTGTGTCCATCTCTGTGAGATGGCTGTGTGCCTTGGGGAGGGGGGAGGATAAGGGTGTCAGAGATTGAGGAAATTCGGGCTGTGCTCTTAGATGTGACTGTGCCTGGCCCAGAGTGAGTGCTAGGCGGTCCTTTGTTTTTGTTCTTTTGAGGTGTTTACAGTTCATAGACTTGGGCCAGCATTAACTGCATTTGAGGAGCAGTGGCTCCTCCGTGGCTCTCTCTGCTGTCTTGTGGCACTGACTATGGAAGTGAGTCTTCTGAATCTGAGGAGGAAGGGTGATGGGCGTGCCGTGTAGGTCAGTTTTATTACGGTCACTGTGCATCACGCCATTTTGTGTGGGGTGTTTTTGTTTTGTTTTTGTTATTTTTGGTACTGGGACATGAATGCAGGGCATGCTTAGCACGCACTCTGCCACTGAACCGTGTTCTTTGACCCCGTGCTTCATCGTTAGTAAGAAAACTCTGCATGCGTGTACGATGACTCATAGAAAATGTTCCCTAAAACAGTGGAGTTCAGTAGTCCCAGTGAGATTAAGTTTAGCACATTGGCTATATAATTGAAATGTATTCATAAACCTAACCCTGAGCACTCTGAGGCCGGAGGATAGTCTAGGCTAGGTAGTATACCCTAGCCTACAAAGCCCAAACAAACAAAAGTCCAACAAGGTAGATTGGAACTTCCTAGGCACTGAATAACTGCCCTGACCTCACGATGCTTTTTAAAGTCACTGCCGTGAAGAAAATGTGTCTCTGTGAGGTCAGGGGCCTCCGCTTCGTGAGGCTCACTCTTGGGAATATCTTGTCTTAGCTTACTTTCATTTTCCCTTATGTATTTAACTAGTTTTTGTCCCCTTTAGAATAAATATCTCCTAAGTATCCCCTTTTAATTGAGGGTGATATGAGTTATATAATCAACTGCATACTGTCTTTAACTTTCTTACCCACCTCTTTTTAATTAGTAATTAATTAGTTTACTACTTTTGAGTCAAGGTCTCACTGTGTGGTTCTAGAAAGCCAGGAACTTACTCTGTAGAGTAGGCTAGAAGGGATCTGTCTCTCTTTGCTGCTCTCTTTACTGCCATGCCTTATTTAGTGTGTGTGTGTGTGTGCCTGTGTGTGTGTGTGTGTGTGTGTGCCTGTGTCTGTGTGTGTGTCTGTGTGTGTGTGTAGCACAGTTGACAACTTCAGAGCTGATTATCTCCACCATTACATGGGCTCCAGGCTTCACGCTCAGGTCGTCAGGGTTGTACAGTTTAAATACATATATATTATGTATGCCTTAATATTTTATGTCTGTAGCCATAATTCATTGTAAATACACACACATTTGCTACACACATAATTCATTGTAAATACATACACATTTGTTACTTCAAAGGTTAGGAGAACCAAGGGAGTGCTCAGACACTCGCTTAGTTTCTCCCTATGCTTTCTTTCTGTCACTTCCATCTTCTGTATCTAGGTGTTACCACTTTTGAGAGGCACAGGGGGTACACCAGGAAAAGGAGGAGAAAAATAAAAGCCAAATCTTGATCCTAATCTGCCACTTCTGTTTAAATGTTACAATCTGATTTAATTAAATCTCTCTCTTTTTTAAAAGACTTTATTTATATGAGTAGCTGTTTTCAGACACACCAGAAGAGGGCATCGGATTCCACAGATGGTTGAGAGTCACCATGTGGGTGCTGGGAATTGAACTCGGGACCTCTGGAAGAGCAGTTAGTGCTCTTAACCACTGAGCCATCTCTCCAACCCTTAACCAAATCTCTTATTCAAACAGTTTAACCCAAATAGTTCCTAGCTGTAGCAACCATGTCATTTGGGTACAGAGGAAGAGCTGTGTCTCTGTTTTCTCCTTGTTGGGCATACAACTCAGGTTTACCGTGAAAGTGGGCCACAAGACTCCCTCCTAGACATTCAGGAGCACGGTGGAAGTAAATGTGTGCTATTTCTGTAACCAGGACATTCCTTTAGGGACTCCACACTAAATGCATCTCAGTGTTACTCTGTTTTAGGGATAGAGTGCCCTTTCCTTTGAGTTCACACATTTGAGTTCATACATTCTAAGCAGCCTGCCAGTGATAGGCTGTAGCTGGAACCACAGTGTTGACCTGTCCCAGCCTTTCCCAAGCAGTGGTGGGAAGGGTTTGGTTCCAGGGTGCTCTCCCTACAATTTTATCAGATCACTTAACTACTGTGCTACCAGAGCCTCGAGTCTAGATAGGCAATCCTGTGGCAAGGAGGCACCATACTGCTCTGTGAATCCCACACTCTAACAACCACCTTGCTGTCTTAGAATATTGAATGCGTGTGTATATTTTCATGTGATAAAACTGCACGTTATTGTAGTTGTCTTCTCCCTCTCTTGCTGAAATTCAAATGGGCACCTGGAGGAGTTGGTCCATGTAGGAGGCTGGACAACAGATATGTCGCCAAAGGAGGAAACCAGCCCCCCTTGTGTCTAAAAGAACCCTGCTGGCTTCTTCTGACCTCTTTGGGGGTGTTCCTCTATTATGAACGCAAGAAGCCTAGATCATTTTACTTCCCAGTTCTGCCCTACCAAAATGCACCCTCACTATATGTTTTATATCAGGATCACGTTTTTGTAGAGCCAGATTATTGGTGTATTTTACTTTGGAAAATTGTCAGCTATCTTCCCTTTGAAATCCTCCATCCAGAGCCTGAGGATAAAAGTTCAGTGACAGAGTGCTGGCCCACGAGACACCAGTTTCTCAGTTTGTTCCCCAGGAGGTTAAAACACATTTAAGAAAATTCTATTAGGTTCAACCTACTGGACCAGTCTTACCCATGATCTATCTAATCGATTTCAATTTCATGTCTAATATCTTTTGGTTAGTGCTCTGGTGCTCTGTATATATGCTTTAGCTATTCTTGCCAGTGATAGGCTGTAGCTGGAACCACGGGGTTGACCTTTCCCAGCCTTTTCCGAGGAGCGGTGGGAAGGTTGTGGATCCTGAGGGGAGTGGGGAACAGCAAGTCCGTGACGTATGGGATCTTCTAAGAAGTATTCATCACTCACCCAGTCAGCATTGGTCTCTTTCCATATGATATATAACCCATAAGAATAATTCAGCGCTTAGGAGCATAACCTGCTCTTGTAGAAGACATGACTTGGGTTCTCAGCACCCATACCAGGCTGCTCACAAGTCGGTGTAACACCTGCCCTAGCCTCTCACTAGGTTTCTGCACTCATATCCACCCCCAATATAATTAGTATACAGCATATAAATTATAAAATCCAGAACTAAAATGAATAATACAAATTATACAGTATTAAAAAGCAAAGAATGTCCAAATATCTCATGCTATAGCATGCAGCAACAGTTAGCAACAACAGTTGGAGTTGCAGGGAGTTTTAGGAACACCCATTGATCTGCCCTATCAATTATCTAGGTAATCATCAATACTGTCTGTCTGCTGTGGGTCTTCTCTTTGTGCTTAGGGACAAACACAGCCTCAGACCTAGTTGCCTTTGGTAAAATATGCTATGTCTGTCTGAAAGAATAGAGGGACTAGTACCTGCTAATGTGACTTCACTCTGTCTCGCTGTGTAAGTTTTGGAAATCAGATCTGTCTATGTTATATTGATAATCCTATCACATATAAATTACTATTTTTAAGTAAGTGAAGAGAAATCAAATGTTAGAAGTGGGGCTTTATCAGTATTGTTTTTCTTCCTTGTCTCCAGTGACAGAGTGTGTTCATTTTGTTTCGGTTGTACCATAATTAATCATTGGGACAGAGGACATCCCACAAAGGCCTCTCGGCAGTTGCCAATTACTTAATTAGTTAATATCTACTAGGCAGAGTTCTCATTGCAAAGTTGTTCCAGCTCATTTTATGAAGCACTGCAGAATCTGATTTGTAATTTGAAGGAGATGAATGGAAGGTAAATTCTTAGGCTCAGAATGACCACTCGTCCTGAGGATGGTCCTGTATAGTTAGACTGCTAACAAAGTTCATCATTGCCAAATGGTTAACACTTTTCTGTCTCCGCTTCTAGCCTGAGCCTCCGACAACAAACAAATGGCAGCTGGACAACTGGTTGACAAAAGTCAACCAACCTTCAGCACCCCCGGAGGTCCGAGAGAGCACAGAGTCTCCACAGTGGCGCCAGGAACGTAAGGGTGGCAGCGAGGGCAGCGGCAATCAGCAGCATCCTGATTCCAAAGACCCTCCCCAGAAGAGTTCCAGCAAAGTTCCCCAGCCTGGGAAGAGGAGCTGTCTGAAATCCCCTGCTCAACAGGAATCCCCACCTCAGCTAACTGTCGGCAGCAAACAACCCAGAAAACCCGCCAAGGGCTCCGGCCAGGCAGAGCCCCAGGCCTGCTCGCAGGTGGAGAGTGAAGCAAGACCCCTTCCCTATGGCTCAAAGGAGCAGACTTCCAAAGACAGACCCAAGGTGAAGACGAAAGGCAGGCCTCGTGCTGTAGGCAGTCGGGAGCCTAAGCCTGAGGTCCCCGGGCCTGTGCCTCAGGCAGCTGTGCCCAAGCCGCAGCCACCTGTGCCCACCCCCAGCGAGAAGAGGAAGCCTAAGAGTTCCACAGCCCCCTCCAAGGCCCTCTCAGGCCCTCAGTCTCTGAAGGACAGTGCTGGGGACAAAATCTCAGAGCACTCTACCCTTGTCTCTTTGACTCAGAGCCAGGGTCCATCCCCCAGCGGCAGGGGCAGCAGTGGTGTCAGGACTAGTGGCTGCCGGCAGGCTGTGATTGCCCAGGATGGCGGCTGTAAGGACAAGCTCCTGCTGCCTTTGAGAGACACCAAGTTGCTCTCGCCGCTCAGGGACTGTCCACCACCAACAAGCTTGGTGGTAAAGATAACCCTAGACCTTCTCACGAGGATTCCCCAGCCCCTGGGGAAGGGGAGCCGCCCCAGGAAAGCAGAAGACAAGCAGCTGCCAGCAGGGAAGAAGCAGGACTCAGAGACAAGGAGCTGTGACAGCTCCAGCCGAGTGACCAAGAAGAGAAAGGTGAGTGCAGGGATAGGTGGCGGCGTGTGGCCACGGCCACTGATCTTTGACAGGCTGGCAGTGCATGGCCATGGCCTTTGAAGAGGCTGAAGCTTGCCCTCTGAGCTGCCTCTCCAGGATTCCTCTTGGCCTGTATCTGCTTCCCATCCTGCAGGCTGTCACTTGGTCAGGGTCTCTTGAGTCACTGAAGGCGCCCTCTTTCTGCACACGCTGCAGCATGCTGTTGGTACATTTTTACATTTGCAGATATCACAGTTTACTCCCTGGCATGTTATATTTTACCTTGGAAATTAAGATCTTCTATGGAGTGGCGTGATGGTATTGAGTCGTTTGAAGAACTCTGCACTCTTGACCACTTACTTTGTCACCAGAACTAGCAAGGCCTATGGGGAGAGTTTGTGAGTAAAGCGAGCTGGTGGGGCAAGTGCGGTGTGCTGAGCGACTGTCAGTGTTTTCAAGGGAAACCTGCATGATTTGAGGCTATCTATGACTTAGGCATGCTGCCAGTTTGGAAAGTGTCTTCTTTCTTTCTTCTAAATTGTTGGTTCTGAATCTCTGGATTTTTTTTTCCCCTTTATGATGAGGAAAGACTCCCAGGGGACCCTCCTACCTCCCCAGATCTTGACACACAGTACAAGGGCCAGCTTTGCCTTGCTGACCAGGGATAGGATTTAGCACTCTAAGAAAGAGGTCTTATTCCACTGTGGAATGTGAGTTGAGAGTAACAGAGAAGATCATGGAGCTTGCTGTCATGTTGAAGCACAGATAGTTTATCCACCTGGTTAAAGGTAATAGCGTGGCTCTAGCAAACTGAAAAGGGTGGTTTCCCCCAGACCCTGGTTGCAGGGGACTTGAGAATATCTGTGATCATATCTACTGTAGGCAGAGCACTTGGGGTAACTCAGGTGCTTACTGAAGGGGCTGGCTGAGCTGCAAGAGGACAGGTTTCCATGCCAAAAGACTATCTGAGAGGTTAGGGGTGAGGCAGTCTGTCTATGGAGCTCCAGCTGTCCTGGAACATACCACATAGACCAGGCTGACTTCAAACTCACAGAGATTACCGGCCTCGGTCTGCTTCCCAGTCAAAGGTCTGCATCACCATGCCAGAAAGATTTCAAAGCTTTTAGGGTGAGATGGAATGGTGTGTGCGTGCGTGCATCTCCATGTCCCTGTCTCTCCGTCCATCTGTCCATCCATCTATCGTCTGCCTGTCTGTCTGAGACAAAAGGTTATCGGAATTTGTGGTGGACCTGTTTAGGGAAAGGTGTCCCTGCAGCTGCTGCTGGAACAGGGACACCCACTCCTGCTGGCAGCAACCAGTCTCCTGTCACCTCCATGTGAGCCGCCTTGTCTTTATCTTAGTTCTCTCTGATACTAACCATCTGCTTTTCTGCTTTCCGCGGGAGTGGAGGGAAGTATTGTCCTTAGTATGTTTCCTTGTTGGTTAGAGAGTTGCTCAGTTGCCAGGGAGCCAGCCTTCACGGATAGGGGGATTTGACGGGTGTCTAGGCTAGCTCCTCTGCTCCTTTGCATCAGTGCCTGCCTTCTGGAAGCTGAACCTCCTAGGGATGGTTCAAGGGAAGCATTCTGTTCAGAGCTTGGGGAAGTTTTGATTTCCTCATCTTCACTGTGCACACGAGTTCTTCAAAGTGCCTGGTCCAAGAGAAACTGAGGACAAATGCCAACTATGCTGCTCGTTAGCCAAGCAGACTATGCCCTGGCCTCAGGATCTCTGCACTGCAGCAAGTACCATGCAGGTGCCAAGTGTCAGGCTCCGTGCTGGTACCCAGCTCCTCCCAGCTCTTTTCACACCACCCCTACCCTGATCTCTTCCAGCTCGTGGGCTTCCGATTCCAATAGAACCTGCATCTGGTGCTCCTGTGGATCTTGGTCCCCTCCTGTTGGCCTCCCTCCCTCTTTCCTCTCTCGCTCTCTACCCTGCTTTCTCTATGGCCAATTCATTCTGTTGGTCATGTTAAGCTTGCTACTTTCTCTCCCGACTCTGGACCCTTCCTGTTGCCTCAGGCTGTACTCTCCCTCTTGTCTACAATAAGAAGCTTCCCTTCAGCCACACCTTGGAGTGGTCATGTCTTCAGTTAGACACAAAGCTCTAGCAAACAAAAGACTTGGCTTGTTAGTCAGCCTGTCTGAGTTCAAGATGGGACCCATTGGTTTAAATCCTGGCGGTATTAAAGTCCTTCCAAGCCTGACCACATTACAGTCACCTAGGGATAGCAGGGAGCAGGGGGGGCTCCCATTCTGGTCCCTATACTCCTTCATTTTTGTAGACAAGAGGAAGGGAAGTCATTGTGTATAACAGGAAAAGGCAGGTTTTTTATTATTATTATTAGATTATTTACATTCCAAAAGTTGCCCCCCTTCCCTGTCCTCTCTCCCCAAGTTTTTCACAGTCTCCCCTGAAAGGTGTATTTCTTATGCTTTGCATGGTTAGTTCTGCCTTTGACTTCTGTCCCAAATCCAATTTACTAAAGCCTTCTAGGCTTCTTTTTAACTTGGTTGTTTATTGGCTGGGGTGCATGGCAGGGGTGTGGTAGTGGAGGCTGCCTTGTCAACCAGTACATGTGTGTCTGCCTCAACTACCAAGGAGTAAAGCTGGTCCATTTCCCTGTCCTGCAAGGGCTTTCTTCCTGTCCTCTCAGGCAGTCTTCTGGTGGCAGTGCGAAGCGTGATCTTGGACTGAGAGATTGTGTCTTTCTTCTTACTGAACCTCCTTCAGAGAGTTGCCCTGATATTCCCCATTTTCCTCTGCTCACACACAGGCGAGCTCCTTTGCCTCCTGGGGAGGGGTTGGGGGTGGGGGAGTCATAGCAGTCCCTCCAAGCGGCTGCCCTTTGCTGAAATCCAGAAAGGCTCAGGAATCTTATGACTGCTCAGTAGGTGTGTGTGTGTGTGTGTGTGTGTGTGTGTGTGTGTGAGTGTGAGTGTGTGAGAGTTTTCCTCCCAGGCTCGTGGTTTCTCCTGGGTACTGGCCTGGTGATTACACTTACCAGGGCGGTTACAACAGTCTTCCAGGCTCCAGGCCTCCATTGCCCAATGTGGCCACCCTGGTGTCCTTGCTCACCCGTGCTCCAGGATCTCAGGTCCCTCCTTACACACTCTTGTCTCTACCACCATACCCAAGTTCCCAGGATCTTTCACCAGTCAGAACCTGTGGCCTTAAGTGACTGTCAGTTTTAGGGGGAAAAAAAACCTCCTACCTTCGTTTTCCTTTGAACTACAGCCACCCTCTTGACGAGCCAGTGAAAGGTAGGCACCAGGCCACTGCCCACCCTTAGGGAGGATCCCGCACCCGCCCGGCCCCATCTCTTCCTTTTATGGCCTTACCCTTTTGCTCTGTTCTGTAGGTGGGGCAGCACTTGGCACTTCACCCACTGGCTGCCTGACCCAACAGGCTGAGAAAAGAAGCCAGCAGTTCACTGGGACTTGCTGGCAGCTCTTCGTCTTTCCTGGGTGGGTGGGGATTCTGGCACCACTGCAAACTTATCTTCCTAGACAAAAAGAAGCCTGGGATCCCAGACCTTTGACTGCATTCCTTAAAGTGGGATGACTGGCAGAGGGACTTTTCTCCTCTTAAAGAAATATTGCAGTCACCTGACTTTTGTCTGGCTTCCTGACCCAGAAAAAGCTAAAGACACCATGCCTCCTGTAAACGTGGCAGGCCCTACTCAAGGGGTTCAAATTCAGTTATTGACACCCACTACTGTGTGCCCCTACTTTGGCCCTCTTTTGGTCTAGCCTCTCAGGGTTCCTGCCCCAGGAATGGCTGCTGTTCTTAGTTTCTGTGCCACTTGAAGATTCCACTGCTGTTCTTGGGAAGCCTGGGCCTTTCCAGACAGACAGCACCCAAGTGCACAGTGCACAGAGAGCATACACTGGAGCCTTTTGCTTATTTAGTTGAATGGCATCCTTTCTAGTAGGCATTATGTACCAT
Organism: Hylomyscus alleni; assembly: GCA_019843855.1. Taxonomy (NCBI): domain Eukaryota; kingdom Metazoa; phylum Chordata; class Mammalia; order Rodentia; family Muridae; genus Hylomyscus; species Hylomyscus alleni. The sequence continues at coordinate 9,357 of JADRCC010575118.1, read as the reverse complement.
GCTTCTGAGCTCTCTGAAGTACCTATAGAAAGCTAATGATTGAGGTGAGAGGTAAATGTTAGCATTTCTAGGTGCTTGCTCGAAGTCAGTGTCCCCTTGTGCTTGTGATTGGCAGAGGCTCCAGCACCAGCCCCAGTCAGCTGGTGAAGGACACCTTGCTCCGAAACTTATCTGTCACGTGTGGTTTATTGTGATACCAAGTATATCCCAAGAGACAAAGATGGACTCTCATTCCCTTCTGGATTTGGGTGGTTGCACAGTTTGTCTTTGGCCTTCCCTGTTTTCTGTGACCTGCCTGGAATATACCTTCCATTAGATCCATGCTTTAGCATTTCATGTGTAAATTAATCTCATCGACAAATTCTTACATTCTCCAGAGGTGGACTTCCCTCTTTCACGAATGCTTGTCGGGCATCTCTGTAGCCTTCGACCTAAGGCTCTGGGCCTTGAGGTGGCACAAGTAGGTGCTAAGCAGAGAAGGGATTCACTGTTCCTGTGGCAGAAGTTCTGTTTTAGCCTCTCATTAACAGAGAGATGTGTGGGCGCTACCACTGTTCTGAGCAGAGCCAGGCATGTCATAATGACACCAAAGTCCTGTGCACACCAGTACCTCTCACATCTAGATTTCACTGTTAGGGACTGTTGCTGGCCCATGCTCACTGTGGAATGGAACTTGGAGCATTTTAGTTGTGGTTTTAGCCCTTTCTTAACTCATATGATAGATTTTGTTATTAGATTCACCATTGTACATTTTCTGGTCTTCCATAACAGTGGTAACAATTCTACCTAATTGATCTGTGTATGTATGTAGCCAGACTCAGACAAACCTCACATAACAGTTCTACCTAATTGATCTGTGTATGTATGTAGCCAGGCTCAGACAAACCCCACATGTTTTGTCTTATGAAAAACCCAGAGTTGAAGATGCAAGACGTGCTGGGTATGTTGATACACACCTTTAATCTCAGCATTTGGGAGGCAGAAGCAGGTGGATTTTTCTGAGTTTGAGTCTAGCTTGGTCTATACAGTGAGTTCCAGGACAGCCAGAACTATATAGACAGACCTTGTGTGTGTGTGCGTAATATATTTGTATAAGATAAAATAGGAGAGGGATTGGATGCACACTCACATAGATGACAAAGTAGGAGAAAGTATATTGGTATCCTCTATATCTATACATATATGAATGACATAGGACTACACACACGCAGAAAGAGAGAGACATATGAGAGGGATTCTATGGAAGAAGAGAGGCAGAACCAGCAAGTGTCAAAGGTACATTATATGCAAGCTGACAGTGCCATTAGAAGCCCACTACCGTGTTACATCGCTCTCTCCACCCTCGTCACACACAGTCCATGTGCCTCCCGTGGTCAGTTAGATCCCTTTGCTGTGTCTGCACTTTCCCTCCCTTTGTCTGTATGATATTTCTAACATGTCTGTGTCTATCACAGGGTGACCCAGAAAAAGAGCATAGTAACAAGAGAATCAAGCTGGATAAGTCGCAGACTGCATCATCTTCGTCTTCCCACACAGAATCTTCCAAAACAAAGTGAGTATCCAGGTGGGAACAGCCTGCGACGGTAGCAAGTTCCATCTACACTAGAACCAGGGCATGGTGCTTGTTCTCCGCCGTGGCTGTGCTCATTCCTTTGGCGGGAAGCTGAGATTTATCAAAGACATTTCACTGAACATTTCCTAAACACCTAGAATGACTGTTTATGTTTATATACATATAAAATCTTTGTTGGGGATATCTCCTGGCCTTGCACGTGCTAAGTAAGGTACGCTGCATCCAGCTGCCTCTTGCCTGGAATTCTTTCTTTTTCATAGAATAAGAAGCAGTTGTACAAGTCAGTGGTGGAACACTTAGTGTGTAGAGGTCCTAGCTTTAATCCCTAGTTGTGTAGGCACTATCAGCCATTTTCTCCTCCTCTTCTTCTTCTTCCTCCTCCTCCTCCTCTTCCTTCTCCTCTTCCTTTTCTTTTCCCCTCCTCTCTTCCTCCTCTTCTCCCTTCTCCTTTCTCCCCTTCCTCTGCCTCTTCCACCTTCATTTTGTTATATTTTATTTTTAGCAGGATGGGAAAGAGGGGCAAAATTGACTCAAAGCCCCGGGGTTGCTACTGGGTTTTGCTTGGACTCAGGAGAGCTCAGGCTCTGTGCTCTGACTTAGTCAAGTAAGAGCTCTTCAGTCTCGGTGGCATGCCCAGTGAGATCAGCAGTGTTGAGCTGGTAGAGCTAGGAAGAATAACAGTCATTTACTCCTTCTGGCTTATTCTCAAAATGGACTCACAAGAGCCTTGGCAAAACACAAAGAGCGTCTGAAGTGCTTCTTTGTGGGTGGAGACAGTTGTGGGAGCCTGCCATCAGTTAGGAGATACTGTCACGTATGGAGGTGACAGTTGAGCTTGCCTATTTGTTGGGGTAAAGTACAGATAGGTGAGCAGTGAAAACCAGCAATAGAAATGGTTAAGGTCGGGGCTGGAGAGATGGCTCAGCGGTTAGGAGCACTGACTGCTATTCTAGAGGTCCTGAGTTCAAGTCCCAGCAACCACATAGTGGCTTACAACCATCCGTAATGAGATCTGACACCCTCTTCTGGTGCATCTGAAGACAGCTACAGTGTACTTACATATAATAAATAAATAAATCTTTAAAAAAAATGGTTAAAGTCTTCCTGCTTGGTGCAAATTCTACAGTTTGGTACTAATCAACAGCTAGATATAATAAAACATGACAAAGTCCCTAAACCCATAATTACATGCATTGCCGTCTTTTGTGCCAGTGACAACCTTGTCCTTTATAAACAAACTTAGACATGATGTGTCTTTCTGCTTGACTGCTTGACTGTTGTTTCATGCCAGGACACCCAGGCCCTCCTCAGAGAACTCAAGAAAGGAAATGCTTCCTCCTCCACTACTGTCCTCATCCTCGTCTTCCTCGTCCTCCCAGAAGCCAAGCAAACCTGCACACAAGAGGTCAAGGCCAGATACAGACATCTGTGGCCAGGATCCCTCCAGAAGTGCCAGCAGCTCGAAGAGCAGCTCTGCAGACTCTCCTGCGCCCAAGCACAGAAAAGTACAGGCCAGGGCCTCTGAATACAAAGTAAGCAAAACCGCGAGTGGGTCTCTGTGCTCGCTCTCACACATACTGGGCTCCAGCTGTCCTACTGTGACAACCCTGAGTTGTTTTTAAAGAGCAAATGATATGATAGTTGCTATTACAGGAAATATGGGGTGATGTAGGGTGGTGGTCTTTGTTTTTCTGAAGTGATCGGAGATGGAGAAATCACAGCAGCTTTCATAGTGAGTTTCTGTGAGATGTTTAGATGTTGGCTTAAGAGATGGCTTAGTTTAGTTCTTTGGCTCTTTAATCTCAAATACTTCAATTATCCATCTTAACAGGACATAAATCAGCCACCCTGGCTTCCAGTTAAGTTGGTGTGTGCCGGGGGTGGAGAGACCACTTTGCTTGTGTGTTATCTCTTCTCCTCCTCACATAGATGCCTGGCTGCAGAGTCAGTTACAGCTGTAGCTAGGGAAGTGGTGGCGAAGCTAGCCTGTGGTTTTACTGCTACCCCTCATATGCGCTCTTGGCTTTGGAAGGCTGGTGGGGCTAGGGCCGAGGCCTCTCTGCCTAACAGGACGGTGTGTGGATGTGTTTTAAAGGGATCTTCTGGGGATGCTGTGAATCCGTTTCCAGTGCCTTCTTTGCCAAATGGTAATGCTAAACCAGGAAAGCCACAGGCGAAGTCTGACAGGTAAGCCCAGTACCCACCCCACCTCCCATTTCCCCCTTTCTCTTTTCACCCTCTTTTCCTGCCCCAAGTAGTCATTTTTGTTTGTATGACCCACACCTGCCTTTTCTTCCTTTTTTTTTTTGCAGACAACGAGCTGACTTTCACATGAAGGAGGCCAAAAAGCTGAAGTGCAAAGCAGAGACAATGGTCAGTCTTCATTTTCATGCCTTTGGTTAAACAGTTAAGGGAAAAAACAGTGGTCTCCATTCTGCCTTACTGCACACACCATACATATGGGGCAGTGGGTGGAGTAATGTCTGTGGGTGCTCTGGGCTGTGGTAGCGGGTAGGAGGACTGTATACGGGGGATCTGGGGAGGGGCACCAGGAAGAAAGCCGCTCATAAGCAAGATAATCAGGTGCTTATGACTGAGGTCTGGGGTGTTCTTTGGTTCCTTTAGTTCAGTCTGATTGTGTACAGATTTACAGACTATCTGAGTGGAACTTCGTCTATGGGATGTTGGTTTAATGTATGAGTGCTTTTCTCAACCCACTGAATCAGTTCTTGAGATGTACAAAATGAACTATTGTTAAATCGGTCCGTTTGCCCCCTTGAACGCTGTACAAGGCGAGGCAGCCTATTTGAATTCCAGAGTGATCTTATGCACAGATCTGAAGGGATAGCTGGCCTCTGGGAGAGAGTGTAAGGAGCAGGCACTGTAAACATGCCTGAGACAGTGGCTGCCTGAGACAGTGGCTGTCTTCATCTGAGCTTCTTCTGCAAGGGCGTGTTTTGCTGTTAAGTCTAGGATCACATTTTCCACTAGTCTTATTTATTTTTATTTAATTTTTATTACATTTATTTGGAGTTGGGGGTTGTGCCACAGTCAGAGGATGACTCTCGGGACTTGGTTCTCTCCTTCCACCACGTGGATCCCAAGGGTCCGACCATGTCACCAGACTTGGTAGAAGCACTTTTACCTGCTAAGCCATCAAATTCACCTTCATCATATTTAACCTTTGAAGACCCTGGAGGTTCTCTGGACAGCTTGCCCCTGGAGACAGCTGCCTGCTGGTTCTTTGTGACATGACTCAGCTGCCCCCTTGTGGCCATGGGAACTTTGGCCTATGCCTTTCTATCTCAGGTTGCAGGCCCCCTGTTTGTCAGATAAAATGGTCCCTGGTCCCTCCCATGCTTGGGGCTGTGAGGTGTCAAGGCCCTGAACCTGCTCTATGGCCGGGCTGTGTGCATTCAGCTGCCTTTCACACTTCCCAGGATGCTGTGGGCAGTGTGACTGTTTCAGGTTGGGTAGGGGAAGAGGAAATCTACTCTGCATTGTAGGCAGAGGGCAGAAACTTAACTTGCTTAGACACTGTTAGCGTGTTGGCTCCTTCATTGTTCATTTGCAGTTGATACTCCAGAGACCTTCAGGTCGCATCTCCTTCCTCCCCGGTATACCCGGTATACCAGGACCCCTAGCTTTACACCATTTGCATCTCATTGTAATGACCATTCTCAAGATCTGCTAGTTCTGGCAGTGACATGTTTATGGTCTCTCTCCTCTGCTTCTCACATAAGATCTTATGTAGCCCAGGCTGGCTTCAGACGTGTGGCCATGCTTCTGCTCGGCCTCTGAGTTCTGGAGTCGCTGAGTGCCACCGTGACCAGCTATTCTGTTTTATTTATTCCATAACGCTGCAGAGCTGGGCATTTGGCATTCTGGGCAGTGAGGTGCACAGCTGAGCGCAGGCTATGTTTCATCTTTACACTGTTCTCTCCTGGAGGAGGGAATGCTGTTCCTTAGAACAGCGATAGCTGTGCCCATCTAGCTGTCTCAGGAGACCTGTGGACGCCGGTCATTGTTCGCCTTGCAGGGCTGTTGAGGTGGGGCATGGACTAAGTTTATATGACACTTCGTTTCTGTACCAAGGGCAGTATTCATTTTGGAAATTGCCTGAGAGAAGTGGTTTTAAGTAAGTTTGAGAATCAGGGCCCTGGGCTTCGCTACAGGAGTTAGTGCGGGCCCTGGGCTTCGCTACAGGAGTTAGTGCGCTTGCTGCTCCTGCAGAGAACCTGGGCTCGGCCCCCAACACTGCTCACTGGTCTGTAGCTCCTACTTTAGAGGTTCTGACGTCCTCTTTTGGCCTCTGCTGGCCCAGCACAAGTGTGGTGCAGGTACACATGCAGGCAAATGCTACACAAGTAAAAATAAAATAAATGAGAGAATTGGAGCTCCACCAGCAAAGCAAACTAGTCATCCCCACACAGCTGACTGAGGCACGGGCTTCTCACTCTTACTCTGCTGCACATTTTCTGAGCTTACGCTTTCTAGGGAAAACCAAAACCACTAAGTTTCTTCTAAAAACTGAAAAGCTTTAGGGTCCCCGAAATGTAGGTGTGCTTGCTTGTGTATATGCACAGATGTGCATGTTACACCCTACTTTGCCCCTCTACTGGTAAGACACACCAATAGCAGCGGAAGCGGGGAGCTGTTTTTCTGCCCCGGAGCAGCCACAGCACACACAAGCCCGGAGCAGCAGCCGGCTCACTGCCTTCCGGTTTTCTATACACATCCTTACTGTTTCATCCCTTTTGAACACAGCAAACTGAAGCTTTAGCAAAACCTACAAGCTGGCCCACATTAGCCAGCTGCTTCCAGTGTGTGCTACATATGCCACATGCAGAGAAGCGGGCTGTTCGCCATGTTCCGCTTAATTGAATTGACTGTATGCTACTTAGCAAGAAGATCAAGTGACCAAATATGTGCTCAGGATTAGGCAGACCACCGGTGTCCAATTTCCACATTTCCTTGAAGGGGTTTTGAGAGTCTGTCCCTGTTGGCCAGGGCATGTCTTTGTACAAGGTGCCATAAGAGATTGTCTATTGGGTTCCAAATCATTAAATGATCAGTTACATATTTTTATATAACCTCAACCTCCACAAAGGACCTGTCCTGTCCTTTCAATATGCTGGCTTGTGGGCTGCAGCTGATAGCAGCGCTGTGCCCTGCTTGTGCTTGGTGGAATTCTCAGCGTCGTCTTAATGTGCGATTATTTTCTTTTCCCTAGTGGACTTTTGCTAGAACACACTCTCGTAGGTCAGCGCTGACTGCTATGGCTGGTCATCTGGTTCTGTTCTTCCTCCCCTGTCTCTCTAATCAGGAGTAGATGAAGACAGTAGAGAAGTCTCAGGGACGAATGGGGGTAAGGGACTGATTGCTGCCCGCAGCCTCCTGAGGCCCGTGTTCTTCTCCCACCAGGTGGACAAGGCTGGAAAAGCCTTCAAGTATTTGGAAGCTGTCCTGTCTTTTATCGAGTGTGGACTGGCCACGGAGTCCGAAAGCTCCGCCAAGTCGGCGTACGCTGTGTACTCGGAAACCGTGGACCTCATTAAGTAAGGGCTGGGATGTTCTGCCCCCATACCAAAGCTGATGGGAGCCCTTTGCCCTCTCATACCTGAGGCCGTGGTAGTTGGGCCGTGGGTTTTTCATGCCCTGAATATGAGGGAGCACGGGATAGTGGATGCAGCCCTGTCTGTCCTCTTGCCAAGTGTCCTGAGGAGAACGGTGGTGGTGGGGGGTGCTTTTCCCAGCTTAGGTTTCAGATCAGATGTCTTCTTTCTCCACTGTGTGCCCCAGTCCTTTCATTAGTGGCTTAGTGAGGACGTGGCCATGCTTGAGAGAGCAGGCCTCAGGGCCAGGTCTTGTGAGCAGCTTGTGCTTGCTCTTAACCCCTTCCCTGCTGGGTTACACACCCCTTCATGCCCTCCAGAAGACAGCAGCAGCAGCAGCTAGCACAGTCAGCATTACGTGGGCCCCTGTAACCTCGGAGTTTAATGTCATGCACTGATTTATCTCCCTGCAGGTTCGTGATGTCACTAAAATCCTTCTCAGATAACACGATGCCAGCACAAGAGAAGATATTTGCTGTCTTATGGTATGGACATTTCTATTTGTTGTATTAAAGTTTGTTTAGTGCTTTTGTATAAAAAGCACTAAAGTTTTGTTTCCTTTGACTAAAAAATATTTTTAAATTTCCTTCCTTTTTTGAGCCAAGTTCTCTCTACGTAATACTGGCTGTACTGGAATTCATTATGTAGACCAGGCTGGCCCTATAGAGGAACATAGTCATCCTCCTGCTTTTGCCTCTCAAGCACCCAGTGCTGTTATTAAAGGTGTGTGCCAGCATGCCTGGCTCTTAAACAAGTGAAAATTATGGCAGGAGGGAACTTAATCCATTCATGGTCACTCAGAACTGGAACCTGCTGTCTTCCGGTGCCCCGGGAGAAGCTTCGTCTTAGGGTTAAGTGATATTCCTGCATCTCTTTTTCCGCCAACATTTCCTTTGCGTTGTGGTATATGTGCAGATGTGAGATGCTTGAGGGGACTTGCAGAGGAGAACCCAATGTGCTCACAGGGAGGACTGGCAGAGTGTATCTGTCTGTCCACGAGAAGCTCTGTCTGTGAGGCTGTCCACAATTCATGTGAACCTCTGGTTTTATTCACAGCTTGCGTTGCCAGTCCCTTTTGAACATGGCAATGTTTCGATGTAAAAAAGACACAGTGATGAAATATTCTCGTACTCTCAGCGAACACTTCAAGAGTTCTTCCAAAGTGGCCCAGGCACCTTCCCCATGCATGGCAAGGCAAGTGTTAAGTCTCGTTAAATGACACACAGTCAGGTCACTCACATCTTGCTTCTGTGACGGTTTGTGTGTACTTTGGGTTTTCCAAAATCTGTGTTGTTCACCTTTACATGCATTGGCCCCTTAGACTCCACACCATCAGCTACATTGTTCCTCTGAGAAACAGGTACACTAAATTTAGGTTGATGGGATAACATGGTCCCCTCTGACCTGGCAGTAAGTGCATCCCAAGATTCCCAGTGGGCTGCATAAAATTAGAGCCTAAAATCAGAGTACCAAGCCCTCCCTATACTGAGAAGGCAGGGACAGTAAGAGATTAACAACAGTGGCCAAGGAGGGGCTCCAGAGCAGTGAGCTTGCTGAGCCCATGTTGGTCTCTTTAAGATCATGAACAGCAGAGTCCTTGGGTTGTTTTGAGATGAAGGTGAATGTTACAGTGTATTTCTTCATGATCTTGCCCAAGTGCTATTTTTTTTTGAGACAGAACCCCACTCTTGCCTAGGCTGGTCTTGAACTTGTGCTTTTCTGAGCACCTTAAGCACTGCACCTCAGGAAGTCCCATTTCATCTGAGCCAGCCATGCTTTTAGAGAGCATTAAATATAATACGGACCCATTTCTAGCAATCAAAAAGGAGAGACTCCCTGTAGCTTCTTAAAAAAGGACATATCGTCCAGGCGAATATGTCATCGGTCCTCTGATTTAGCTGTAGGGGATTTCTTCAAACCAACCCTCACAGCTGCCAGGATGCAGCAGGCCGTCCTAGGCAGTCCTGACTCTGAGGCAGTGGGTGTTCCTTCCTTCCTTTCCTTCCTTCCTTCCTTCCTTCCTTCCTTCCTTCCTTCCTTCCTTCCTTCCTTCCTTCCTTCTCCTCCTTCTCCTCCTTCTCCTCCTTCTTCTTCATTTTTGTTTTTGTTTTGTTTTTTCGAGACATGGTTTCTCTGTGTAGCCTTGGCTGTCTTGGAACTCAGTTTGTA
>JADRCC010575114.1:0-14774 GCA_019843855.1 Hylomyscus alleni | reverse complement strand
GAGCTTGTTTCCAAGTGTTTAACTGAATATTCATCAAACAAGTGCTCCAAACCAAACGGTCAGAAGTTGAAATGGATTGTGTCTGGACGCACTGCACGGCAGCTGAAACACAGTTATTATAGAATAACTCACCTCCCAACGATTCCTGAGACCATGTGTTAGTTGGTAAATCTGGTTGTTGTTCTCTGTATACAGAAAAATTTCCAGTGTGATCATTTTCTGCTACAACTGAAGAATTGGAATACAATCTTCAATATAAAGAATATGGGATGAAAATAGTAAAGGAAAAGTGAGTTTGTTGATCTAGAGAATACTGGAAGGCATTCACTGTGGACAGTGCACAGCAGTCTTAAGAGAATGGGTCTATCAAACCTCTAGATATATGCTAGTACTTCTCGTCAAAGGATTAGTGTAGCAAAGTGAATCCCCCAGGCCTGACTTTTAAAAGTAGTTACTGAGATACCACTTCTTTAAATTACATATCACCCCACTGTAGCTTATTTAAAGTTACATAAGCCCAAGCAGAACAAGAAGAAATGTGACCCATATATGAACTAATTTTAATCTGATTAGGAAAGTGAAGTATCAACTTGGGTGACAGACTTACAAAGTAATATAGGGCATGCCCATGTTAGGTTTCTGGAAATGGCTGGAGTGTCTCAATTCTATAGTATTTTCCCTCTATAGCAGTTGGACTAATAAAAAAGTAACTATATGAATGATAATATAAAATTGGTCTCTGCTACATAAACATTTTGGCCACCTAAATTTCTTAATCATAGCAAAGATTTATCTTCTCATGATTAAAAACAATTTTTTTTCTTAATGTATGGCAGCACATGCCTTTAATCCCAGTACTAGGGAGGCAGAGGCAAGTGGATCTCTTGAGTTCAAAGCCAGGTTGGTCTCCAGTGAGTTGCAGGACAGCTAGACAGCTACATAATGGAGAGACCCTGCCTCAAAAACATTCAAAACAAACAACTAAACAACAGGTGTGAATGTTACTGGGAAGATAGGACAGATGGTTTAGAAGGGAAGGGTGCTTGCCCTCAAGCCTGACAATCTGACTTCATTCCTCAGGACCCACATGATGGAAGGAGAGAACAGACTCCCAAGTTCTTTGGCAAGTTCTCTCACATATGCACATGCCACACCACTCCCCCTGAAATAAAAATATATGATCATACATCTGAGATATCACCAGTTCACCTTTAGCAGCTCACAGTTTGTAAGCAGATTTCTGTTAAGTTGGGTTTGTGTTGTTTGCCTACACAGCAGGATTGCAGCAACAGCTACAAAGATGGTCCCTCAAGTTTTTCTGCCACTGACCTGAGTTTCCTATGGTCCAGGATTCATGCTGAGAAACCTCAGCACCTTACTATGGTAGCACTGGCAGGATGACCTCACGGTTGGGGAAACTCCTGATTCTAGGCTTGGGAGAGCTATGCTTAGATTTGAATTCACCCAGGCAGCATTCAAATCCAAGCTAAAGACATGAATGTGAAATAAAACTGTGAACCTTCATTTTAACATTGATCTAACTTCCCAGATTTGATCAACATATATTTAGGTGGTATTAAAAATGGTAAACTGCTTAATTTAAATCTCAAAATTTAAACTATAAGCTTTACATCAAAACCAACATTTCACGAATGCACTTTTAAGGTATTAAAAGAGGTATTTAAGAGGTAAATGGTTTCTTGGCACCCATAACCAAGTAATAGTTAATTTAGAGGTGGGATTTTTTTTTTATTGCTATGAGACTTATATTTAAACTGTGGGTGATTTATATAAAGCAGATCTCACAAGTTTTGAAAATTTGTTACCTTTAATATTTCTTCTAGAGAATAGGGGTTTGTATCCATAATAAAGGAAAACTTCTTCAGAATTGCTGCTTCAATCTAGTCCCATGTGAGAGAACTTGTTTTTACTGTCTTAACTGGATGAATTATCACTCTGAAATTTTATTTATTGCTCTAAAGTTAGTTTAGGCTTGATAAAACACTCCAAGTTTTTACCACAGACTGTTTCTATAAAACTGCCACTGCTTCTAATGTAGAATTTTGAGAATTTTGTTTTAAAAGGAACCGAGTATATCTGGAAAACCTTCCTCCTAGTCTTAAGGGAAGCAAGAAGGCACCTCCATAAGACCGCCATGGTTGTGCTCAGTCTCTATACTGGCTTGAATGTATGATCTACATTGTTCAAATGTAGGCAGCTCCTCAGTGCACTGGACAGCCTATGTTTACCTAGAATAGCTGTAACCATTTTGACATGTAATGGATAAGAAAATTGTCCACCGAGAAGCTGAACAATAAACCAAAGAACGGGTGTATTTTATTCTTTACCTTTGTAAACCATGTTTCCCTGAGAACATTTCAGTTCTTCCTGAAGGCTGATAAGCTTCAATTTGAAAACAATAATTGATTGTGAGTGAACAGAAGGAAACTAACCAACTACCGTTATGTTTTGAATACATCTTTCAATTAAAATTACTGAATGCAACCTTCCTTGTCTTCTTCTTTGGCCACTAAAACACTGAATTTTGTATGCATTATTGTGAATCAGGTTTTTCATTTAGAACCACCAGTGCGATGGATGTTATTCAAAATAAAGATGTACAAGTGCACTTCCTGAGCTTAATTATAATTAGGGTTACTCACTTGAGCACGGACGGGTAAGAAGTTATTTACTGGAACGTGGGAAGTTTCTCAGTGGACGCAACCCTGCAGAAAACATCTGCGCTATCTAGTTTTATGTCAGCTTCACACAGCCAGAGTCATTTTCAGAGGGAGAACTTCAACTGAGAAAATGCCTCCACTAGGTTGGCATGTGGGCAAGCTGTGAGGAACAGGTCATGAGCAGTGCTCCTCCTCCACATCTGCCTGATCCGGCTTAAGTTCCTGCCCTGACTCCCTTCTACGATGGTCTGTGGTTTGGAAGTGTAAGCACAATAAGCCCTTTTTTCTCGAGGCACTAGAAATCCTACTAAGACACATCCCTTCCCCTAGTCACCTTTGTCAACAGTCCCTCAGGGATAGGTGGGGCCTCAGGAACCCTTTCCGAGATGAAATGTTAATAGATTGAGTTCCTTAGAGCATTTACAAAGAGTGACAAAGCAGTCACTATGAGGAAACGACAATAACCCATTCTGCTTGACTCATAACCTCCCTTTCTAAGAACTAGAACTTTGTGTTTCCAAAAGTAAGATATACATATATAAACAAATGCTATTTCTGATCCAATAACTGTGGTCAGCAGTGACTTGATATAAGTATAACCCACCTCACATAAGTCCTAAACTGAATGAGGATAAGCAGTTATCAAATACATCAGACACGAGAAGTCATTAACACCTGGTATACGCATGGTTCTAGGGGAACATTAAAATTCAGGTGCTTCTGACTCACGGGCCTTTTGCTCTTATGATTCTGCATATTCTGTCCCAAAATGGAGAATTAATTCATGAGAAATTGCATAATTCCCATAATCCAAGCCATATTCTGTGCTATCATGAGAGAATGAGGACTTTCCCTCTTTTATAATAACAAATTAGTCTTTATCAAACTTGTCATCACCAAACAACCTAACAAAGTGTGCTATGTTTTAAAGTGCTAACGGGGAAGCTCTAATCCAAAACCAGATAGTTTTCATATTAGTTCAACAAACAGCAATCTAAACTCCTAGAGGAAGGATAGTACACAACGAAAAAAAAAATCACTAAATATATCACTACTTACAAACTGTGAAGCAAATGCATTGCAACAAAAGGAGAAATCATCAAGTATTAGTTGGAAAACTAGATGTGACTCTTGGAAATGTGCAGAGCTAATAAGCATTGCATCCTTAGCCAGCATGTAACCATTTGCAGTTGAGTATGGAACAGTCAGGAAGACAGACTAGGTCTTGGGTCCCAAAAAGTAAAAAGCTGAAATCATGCAAAGTGCTTGCTTAATAAAGTAGAAATAAGTAACGGGCAAAATTCTAAGAACTTAAGAATGAAACCAGAGACTTCTACACAATTTTTAGTTCTAAGGATAACATCAAAATACAACGTACTTTAGACTGAGTGGAAACGAAGGAGCACCCTATGTAGAACACACTGTATCAGTGCAAATTACAGTCACTGTATTTACAGACTATGATGGTCTTAAGAGCCAATAATGACTCTACTTACGAAATGGGGGTGTAGGAGGCTAAATGAAACCCAGGCGATCGAGCAGGAGGAAAGCAGCAATGAAAAAGATAGGGTGATAAAATTCAAAACAAGCCAAGCAGTAGTGGCCCATGCCTTTAATCTCAGCACTTGGGAGGCAGAGGCAGGCGGATTTCTCAGTTCAAGGCCAGCCTGGTCTACAGAGTGAGTTCCAGGATAGCCAGGACTATAGAGAACCCTGTCTAGAAAAAAAACCAAACCAAACCAAACAAAACAAAACAAAAAATTAGTGAGAGAAAAATCAATACCCAAAACTGGTTCTGTGGAGTGACAGATGATAGAAAAACTGAGAGATTAACTCTGGTATTAGAAAAAAAAGATATACTACTACAGACACTGGAAGACATTGAAGGGAGCTGGAGAGAAAGGGCTCAGAGAGTAAACAGGCTCGCTGACAGGCATGATGAGCTGAGTGTGATCCTCAGAAGCCACATAGGTGGAAAGACAGAACGGGCTCTCAGAAGTTGTTCTCTGACATCTCCAAGTGCTGTCAAACATGTCTGCATGCATGCACAAAATAAATGATTTTAAACAGAAAATGGAGCATCAAGAAGACACGGCAAGGGCTAGAGAGATGACTCAGCGGTTAAGAGCACCCACTACTCTTCTGAAGGTCCTGAGTTCAATTCCCAGCAACCACATGGTGGCTCACCACTACCTGTAATGGGATCCGGTGCCCTGTTCTGGTGTGTCTGAAGAGAGCCATGGTAGTGTACATGCATAAATAAGTAAAGCTTTAAACAAGAAGATATGATAAACAAATCTATCTACACAGAGTTAGAATGATTAACGCAGTTCCTGAAAGACAGGAACTGCCAAAAATGTTATGAGGCTGGGGACCTGACTGGTGAAGAGCACTTGTTGCTCCTGCAGAAGACCTGGGTTCAGTTCCCAGCACCCGCTTGGCAGCTCACGGCTATCTACAACTCTAATTCCAGGGGATCCAATGCCCTGCTATGGTCTCTGTGAGCACAACACATGTACATTCATGCAGACAAAATACTCATACCCATAAAAAGGGGGGAAATTTTTTTAAAAAAGAACTGCCAAAATTTAACTAAAATGAATTAAATAATTTGAACAATTTCTTATATTCTAAAAAGATTTTAAAGGGAGCTTTGCAGTAAAGAGCACTGGCTGTTCTTCCAGAGGACCCGGGTTCAATTCCCAGCACCCATGTGGCAGCTCACAATTGCCTGTCTCTCCACCTCTAGGGAATCCAACACCCTCACACAGACACACATGTAGGCAAAACACCAATGCACATAAAATAATAAATATTTTCTTTAAATGTAAAAGGTTCACAAGGCTCTAAAAGCTCTCTTTTAGACAGAACTATCTCACAGTTCATCTTACAAGGTCAGAATTAACGTATTAACAAGAGGAAGACATCAGAAAAATTATCAGTATTTCCAATGAACACAAATCTGAGATGAATGTAAATATGTAAGCTGAGTGATACTCACAGCTAAGTTTGGGTGACGGATTGAGACAAGCTATTTCATAACTTGAAAATAAGTACAATTCACCACATTAATAGTCCAGACAAGAAAATGATCAAGGCTGGAGGGATGGCTCAGCGGTTAAGAGCACCGACTACTCTTCTGAAGGTCCTGAATTCAAATTCCAGCAACCACATGGTGGCTCACAATCATTTGTAATGAGATCTGATGCCCTCTCCTGGTGTGTCTGAAAACAGCTACAGTGTACTTATATATAATAAATAAATCTTTAAAAAAAAAAAAAGGCTGGGCGGTGGTGGCGCACGCCTTTAATCCCAGCACTTGGGAGGCAGAGGCAGGTGGATTTCTGAGTTCAAGGCTAGCCTGGTCTACAGAGTGAGTTCCAGGGCTACACAGAGAAACCCTGTCTCGAAAAAACCAAAAAAAATAAAAAATAAAATAAAATAAAATAAAAAAAGAAAATGATCAAATCAGCTGATACAGAAACATAATCTGGAAATATTCAACACTGTTTCTCATTTCTTTTTCTGTTATTCTGCTTTTGTGGTTTGTTTTTCAAAGCAGGTTTTCTTCTGTGTAGCTGTCTGGCTCTATGGACCAGGCTGCCTTGAATTCAGAGATCCACTTGCTTCTGCGTCTGTAATTCTGGGATTAAAGCTGGTGCACCATCACACAGGCTTTTACACCCTTTCTTGAAGTTCAGCTAGCTAGAAAATTTTGGGAACTTCAGTCTAATAAAAAGGAACTATGGGTACCTTACAGGTAGCATCCCACATAAGGATGAACGAAATCCTAAAGCACATCTAACACAAGGTTGGTCGACTTCTCTACTGGCTAGCCAGTATAGCAAGGAAGGATGAAGATGCTAATAGGCCTAATCTCAGGACTAGGGAGGCAGGTAGTTAGGCAGGCACTCAAGGACATCTCAGCCACAAAGTCATTTCAAGATCAGCAAAGACTTCAACTTCTTGAGATTCCACCTCCAAAACAAACAGACCAAAAAAGGGAAAAAGAAAAAAAGCCTAGGAACTAGAAAGGGTAAAATGAAACTGACTTACACAGGAAACTCAAGGTATCAAAAAAAAAAAAAAAAAAAAAAAAAAAGAAGAACCCACAAAAACAACCCAGAAACCCACAAACTGAATTTAACAAGGCCACAGACTATAAAGCCAACAAACTAAAATCAAGCCTATCTGTATAAATGACAATACTAAATTATAAAATCAGTGGCACTTGAAATTGTTCCACCTAAAAATGAATACTGAGGGAATAAAGACACAAAAGATCTGTAAACTGACAACTACATTAAATGTCAATAACTGAAATCAAAGAAGGACTCAATATAGAGATTCTACTTGTAGACTGGGAAAACTTATGAAATCTCATCCTGTGATTGTCTTTCTGAGCTCAGATCCATCCAATCTGTATCTATGAGTGAATTAACTAAAACCCAAATGATGGCACACCTCTGAGGGATTTTTAAAATTACATCATTTGAAGTGACAAGACATACTTCTGACTCTGGATCTTTGAGGTAGGAAGACCACACCTTCTGAAGGCAACTTATATAAAAGACAAAGAAGGCAGCTTGCTCTTCTTGCCTGCCTGCTCTGGTTCCAGCTCACCAGTCCATTCCTTCACTGACATTACAGTCTACCTTTTTAGGATTCCAGGGTACACTTAAGACCAGCTGAGACACCCAACCTTGTAGACTGAACAACTACTGGATTCTTGGGCCTTCCATTCATATGTACCCAGTGTTGGACTAAATGGACCACACACTGTATATGCCATTCAAATAAATCCACTTTATATAGTGATTCACTCTCTAAGTTATGTTACCCTAGAAAACACATTACTATTCTCAGTGAGATCTCTCATAGATACAGACTGGATGGATCTGAACTCAGAAAGACACGGGAACTAAAAGGTCAGTGCCATTTTGAGAAAGGATAAAGTTGCAATGATGCTATTCAATTTTGAGTCTTGGATTATAAGTCTACAATAATCAAAGTAGTGTATTGTTGGCAAACAGATGGACTGACACATAGTTCAGAAGGAAAGGGTCCAAAACCAGACTCACATAAATATAGAATGGGTGTTTGTTTTGACAAAGGGTGTCTATACTTAGATTTTTCAATAAAATGATTCTGAAACCAGTGGGTAGGTATCTACCTAAAAGAAATACTGAATTTCCACCTACACTTTCCAGCTTACATGAAATATGTTAAAAACAAGTTAAAGGTAAATACAAAACATCCAATCAGTAACTGCCCCATCCAACTCCACACTGGCTAGTCTTACTGCTTCTCTGTACATATTTCTCTTAATTAGGTTTTTCAACATTCCATGACCCTTTTTGTTTTTTGGTTTTTGTTGTTGTTGTTGTTTTTTTCGAGACAGGGTTTCTCTGTGTAGCCCTGGCTGTGCTGGAACTCACTCTGTAGACCAGGCTGGCCTTGAACTCAGAGATCCGCCTGCCTCTGCCTCTCAAGTGCTGGGATTAAAGGCGTGCGCCACCACGACCATGACCCTTTTTGGAGAAGCCTATCTATGCTTCTATTTTTCTGAACACTTAACCTTTGTGCGTTGTCTGTATTAAAACACCTTTATTAAATAAAACCTTAATTTTGGCTTAAAAATAAAATAAAATCTTAAGATAAAGACAAAGGAAAAATTTTTATGACCAGAAGTTCCCGTAAGAGTTCTTATGGGAAGACAAGACATCAAAAGCATAGTCCACTCACAATACGATAAACTAGACTTCGCCAAAATGAAAAATCTTCCAAAAAACTCTATTAGGATAGCAAGAATAATGGATGGAGGGTAGAGTGCCTGCAATCCTTGATCAGTAGCAGATAATACAGGAAGCATTCCAGTTCACAGGTAGTCTGTATTACATGGTAAGACTATCTCAAAACAAAACAAAACAAAACAACAACAAAAACCAAATAAAGTGCACAGGAAATTACTTCAAAACCATATAGCTGATAACTTTTTACCCATATAGCTGTTAAATAGTAAAGATTATTTACTACTTAACAATAAGACAACCCAATCTAAAAATGGGCAAAAGATTTGAATAAACATTCTTTAAGGAAGCCGCACAAACGTTCAATAAACACAAGAATACTCGCTATAGCTCGAGTTCACAGAAATGTAAATCAAAAACACAAAGAGGCCCATGAGATGACTCAGTGGGTAAACAACCTTGTCACCAAGACCAGAGACCTACATGGTAAAAACAGAAAAGTGACCTCTTTGCACACATGCAATGTGCAGTGCATCCCCTCCTACTCCTCAACAGAACCATGAGTAAATGTACAACATATATAAGTATTCCTATCCACAAAGATTGTAAACTAGTTACTATCACTAGAAAGCCTAGGCTCAAAAAGCCAGCTAAGAATAAGTGTAGGCAGCGATGTGGAGAACCCAACACCCTGAACACCATGGGGAAAAGGATAGCTTGGACTTCCACTGCCTTGGAAAACAGCCTGACAGTTCTTCAAATGATTAAAGTGAAGACTTAGCACATAACCGAAATACTCTACTATGAAAGGGTCTTAGCTAGGGTTAATATTTCTGTGATGAAACACAACGACCAAAACCAACCTGGAGAGGAAAGGTTTATCCAATTTATATAACCTGAGTCACAATCCACTGAGGGAAGCCAAGACAGGAACTCCAACCCAGCAGGAAGCAGGCCAGAGCTGGTGCAGAGGCCATGCACCAGCTTACTGGCTTGCTTCTCATAGCCTGCTCAGCCTGCATTCACATAGACCCAGGACCATGACTCCAGAGGTGGCACCACTCAAAATGGACTGGGACCACCCCCTCCCTAATTAAGAAGCCCTAAAGGCTTGCCTACAGCCCAATTCTACGAAGGCATTTTCTCAACTCAGGTTCCCTCTTCTAAAACACTTCTAGTGCATGATGAAATAAAACTGGCAGAAACAGTAAGAAAATACTTTTAAGCACATAAAAACTGGTCTCACACACACTTATAGCAGCACTGTTCAGCCGAGCCCAAACAGGAAAATATCTAAATATACATCTTAAAAATGGACTTTGTGATGAGGCCATATAATGAAACTATATTCAGACACAAGACAACATGAAGTGTTTAACAAGGAGATCTATGCAACTGAATACCCAAAGCTGGCTGGGGCAGAAAGGCGTGACAGCTGACTAATACGAGGCTATTTGTGGTGATGAAAGGCTTGAAAATGTACTAAGGTGATGGCTGTGTACTCTTGGCATGCTCAGCTACATACTTAGAATGGGTGAATCTATAGTACGAGAATTGTTTCAACAAACACTTTGAAAAGACTGAGTGATTTTGTTTACATTATATATTCTAAGAGACAAAATTAGAAGAGCTATAAACAGAGACACTGGCTTCCAGAGTTGAAAGCTAATAGTGTAACTACAAAGAAAGAACTTCAGTGTTTCTCACGTGACTGCACTGTTTTAGGGTAAATGGGAGGCGCTTACAGAAATCTACACACGTGCTAAAATTCACCAAACTGTACATTAGAAAACATTAGTTTAGGGTGGTGGTGGCGCACGCCTTTAATCCCAGCACTTGGGAGGCAGAGGCAGGCGGATTTCTGAGTTCAAGGCCAGCCTGGTCTACAGAGTGAGTTCTAGGACAGCCAAGGCTACACAGAGAAACCCTGTCTCGGAAAAAAAAAAAAAAAAGAAAAAACATTAGTTTTACATGTAAGTTGGTTCAAAATATTATTGAAAACAACGCCAATAGCAACCAAAGAAAAGGCCTTTTCCTCCCAAGAATTCATTCCTAAAATCATTAAAGTAATCAAAAAAGGAAGGCATTAGAGAGTAGCCTAGCTGCCGGTGCTCAGTGCTGGGCTCAGGCAGCGAAGCCACCCTGCTCAACACAGCCTCACACTTGAAAAGGACTTGTAAGGAGACGACCTACAACAGGATGTCAAATACGGTTAAGAGTGGTGGAAAACAGGCTACTGAAAAGAGAAAAACTAAAAAAAAAAACCCCATAAGATTAGAACTGGGTATCTAATGGGAACTCATGATTTTCCAGTGAGCATGTTAGAGGTTTAATGTATGCATGGTAAACATACATCAACAGTGTTCATACACCAGCATGCACAGCTTGCTTTTAAAAACATTCATCCACTAAAGAGAACCGGGTTCTTTAGCAAAATGCTCGATTATTGGACTGTGGCAGGGAGTGCCAGAGTCTGGAGAGTGAGAAATTGCTCAAGCAATGATGTAAATAAACATGTTAAAGGGCACAGAAGCCACCTAGACTGGTTTTACACTAGCCACATTATATAATTTTAAGCATAAAAGTAATAAGGATAGTAGTAATCTTTACCCCCCGAATAAAACAGTAAGTACAAGGTTTGGTTAGAAAACAAGAGGTGCTTTAAAACTAGTTTCCCACAAAGCACCCAGAACTCGGTATTGCAGTGAAGAGCGAGCAGACAGCACCTCACTCCCTGACGGAGGCAACACCGTCGGCATGAGCAACAGGGGGAAATTCTTAATTCATGACAGGGTACACGATGCAGGAACACTGTAGACAATAGAGCTCATGCTGAACAGTGAACAGACAAATTTTCCATCATTTTCAAGTGCAAAAGCTAAGCCAGGCACAGAAGCATACCTGTAATCATAGGGCCTAGGAACTAAGGCCAGAGCATCACCATGAGCTGGAGGCCACACTGCCCAGCAAGATGCTATCATGAGAAAAGATCCAAGCAGTAAAAGCCAAGGAAAAAGTAGGAACTTGTTCCAGGCTGAAGTGAACTCCAGACCTCTGCTGGAGCAGCACACCCCAAATACAGGACTTCCTTATTCTGTAGGTATTAGTTCAGCATAGATGGCATAGGTCTGAGGCCTAAACAGTAGTACCATGTCCATGTTGATTTTCTAACTTTAATGGTTGCATTGTTGAGAGAACATACTTTTTTGAAAAGAAAAAGTAAAATATTGAGGTGACAACACGTCAATTTATTAGAAAAAGTGTAAGATTTTCAATCTGTTAATATTTTACTCGTAAGCTTTTATGTTTCAGTTTTTTTTGTTTTTTATTTTTAGGAATTAAAAAATACAAAGATGATGAAAGAATTTTTTTCTTGACTACCTTGTCTGAATCATTAAAATTAAATGAAGCCAGTGACTTATACTCAGGGTCTAAATTGTTTTCTGACAGTAAGAGGCAATTAACTCTTCTGTTGTTAAGGTTTTATATCATTTTTCAGGTTCTTGACATAATCACTTAGGCAGCACCAAACTAGTTAGAATTTTTCATTAACTCAAGTTATCCAAAGTACTTCAGTGTACCTTTTTCCTTTCTTAAAACACTTTCCAGGTCTGTCCTTTCTATGAACAGATGAGCATGTGTAGACAAAGGGTATACAATTCTTACTCAGAAATTTACTCAACATTATTTTTGCATCACACACACAAAAAAAATATTTTTCCATGAAGGCACCTTTTCATTTCATATGATTTGTACTCCAATGTTTTTGTATTAAAAATACAATTAAATATGAAATTAGGAAAATGTAGCATATAAAACTTAATGCAGAGCAATAAAAGTTACCATCTATCCACAGGAAAGTTGCTATATCTCCTATGCAAGCCCTATCTGAATGTAATCTTTTACAACCATATTGAAACAGACTTGGCAATCTTTTAACTGTAGACATCGGATGTTTCATCCGTCGCATCATCAACTGCATTAAGTTGCCAGCACCTGCCGGATCCACAGACAGAGAAAAACTAAGCAACAGCAGTCATTTCTCAAGGTTGGAGAAATCTGGTCCACCCTTTGTGTAGTTCCCGGAGATTTCTGCTCCACTAAAGTCAAAACCAGGATTCTGAAAGACATAAAATATTAAAACTTACAAGGATAAGTTCAATTTATAACTGACAAAAAACAAAAACAAAAAAGTAAAAAAATAAGAAACAATATCAAACTAAATGAGAATTCTCAGCATACAGTACTTGCTTACAGTTACTGCCATGCACAGTACAGCACCTAAACAATATCCACCTAAAGTAAAACTAAAACAAGGAGGCCCTTTCAGCTTTCAGCTCTGTAAACAGAAGAGTGACACCTGTACACCTGTGTGTGCACGGCAGTAACTGTTTAATCAAACATACTTTCCATTTCACAAACAATAAAATCTGTTTATTTGTATAAACATTTTTAAAAGCTTTTTTTTTCTGGAGGGCATATAATGGATTGAACACGGGTCCTCTTGCAAACTAAGCAAGTACTGTATGCTGAGCTTTTTCATTTTAAATTTAATTTTTAATTCTTCTGAGATATGGTGTAGCTATGTCACCCAGGCTAACCTTGAACTAGAGGTTCTTTTGTCTCATCCTCCCAAGTAGCTGGAAATAAAGATCAATATCACCAAGCTCAGCTAATAGTCATCAAGGGTTTGAAGCTTACTATCGCCATGCTATATTTATACCAGATATTGATACATATTATATATTATGAAGTACTCATTCAAGGGGAAATTTCATTTGTTGTTAATGGGCCTGTTTTGAACTACTATTTGGAAAATACCAAATGTGGATTTCAAAAATTAGCAAATAAGTTGTTCTAGAGGAGCTTACATTGTAGCAGAGAAACACAAGTAAGAAACCATAACTACTGAGCACAGAGCTTAGGAAGTCTGACTTGTCCAAGAGTCAGGTAGTAATCACATTAGGCATCGCAGGCTACATGACCTGTCAATTACAAGCAATCGGTATGTGGAAGGAAATTAACGTCCAGCTGAACAAGCACAGGTGTGTCTCAGTAGAGCCTGCAAGGACATGCGGCAGGCTGAATCTCCCCAGGCCACATCTTGCCAACCTGACTTAGTGTTAAAGTTTGTAAGTGCTATACAGAAAGATGAACAGGAAGTAGGGCAGCAGGAGAGATAACCAGGAAAGAAACTATAGAGTTTAATGGGATAGTCAAACTGTGTTTTACTGAGTAGTGAGCTGAAAGCTACAGAACTC
The DNA here is from genome assembly GCA_019843855.1 of Hylomyscus alleni. Lineage (NCBI taxonomy): Eukaryota > Metazoa > Chordata > Mammalia > Rodentia > Muridae > Hylomyscus > Hylomyscus alleni. The sequence goes on along the minus strand of JADRCC010575114.1, from coordinate 1,082 downwards.
TGCGGTCAGAATCAGCAGAGAGCCAAGCATGCTGGTATGCACCTTTAATCCCAGTACTTGGGAGGCAGAACTCTTTAAGTTAAAGGCCAGCCTGCTACATACACAGTGAGACAATCTCAGAAAAACAAAAAAGAAAAATAACAAAGGAAGAGTAGGACAAGAAAAGAACTATCAATGATCCTACTAAGAAGAGGAAAAACCTGGAGAACGCTGAGAACAATGTATTGATCTGATGTGCCCTAGTAAGACTTCTACTGCTACTATCTGAGGGCTGCTTCAATAAGAGTCCAGGAGGCAAGTTAGCACCTTACTCAAGTAATGCACAGCAGAGTGCTAACAGACAGGGCAGTGTGAATGGGAGTGGAAGACAATGCTAATGAGCTTTCCTAAGAGTTGCCTGGAGGTGTGCAGGCAGGCATGGAGGACAAAGGCAGATGTCAGGTGTCTTCTTCACTTGCTCTCCCTGCTTCCTTTATTGAGGGAGAGGCTCTCAATAAACCTCAAGCTGCCAAATTCTAGATAGTTCAGACAGTCACCTTGCCCGGGAGATTCTTTTTCTCTGCCTCAGGAGTGCTAGGATCTAAGGCAGACACCATACCTGCCCAGCTTTTGCATGGCTTCTGGGGATCCTCTAGTAGTACATGGCAAGTGCCAGAGCTACTGGGCCTTCTCTGACCACCTCCTCTCAACTCTTTTTATTTCAAGACAGGGTTTCTCCGTATATCCCTGGCTGTCCTGGAACTCACTCTGTAGACCAGGATGGCCTCCAACTCAGAAATCCGCCTGCTTCTGCCTCCCAAGTGCTGGGATTAAAGGCGTGTGCCACCACCGCCCTGCTCCTCCCAACTCTTAATCATGAACAACTAGTCTCCATTAACTAAAATAAAATCAAAATAAAAAAAGTAGAATAAATGTGGGCATGAAATGAGTTTGCTCACCTTGGACAGTACCGTCTGATGGACAGAACAATGAGTATGTGCAACAAGTAACTGCGAAGTCCAGGTCAGACACAGACTTGGAAGTGAGCCTGATGCTGGTGGAAACGACCACTAAAGAGGCTGATCAAGGAGAATGAGGCAGAG
>JADRCC010575111.1:0-13008 GCA_019843855.1 Hylomyscus alleni | reverse complement strand
GGAGGCTTCATGAGACCTGAAAACCTTAAACCTAAAAACCCAAACTAAAAGTTCTGATTTTAGTTTCAGATGGGACAGTGGTCAGTTTTCTTTCAAAAGGCCTTCAGTGTCCTGGCCCTGTTTTTGAACCACACGTATATACTAGGACTTTGCATATGCTTAGGATGGTTTCTGAACTCTCTGCAGTCTTCTGTTGCTGGGTTATAGTTTGCATCCATCTTGCTTACCATTCCTGTTCATAGCTGAAGAAATGTCTCTTCCTTGGTCTTGTTTTATCTCGAAACGGTTGGGGCTATGGAGATGGCTCAATGGATACAATACTTGCTGCTCAAATCCGAGAGCTGGATTTTGAGTCCCTAGAACCCATCCAACAGCTGGGCAGGCACTTCCTGGGCCAGAGACTGGGGAACCCTGGGTCGAGCTGGTTAGTTAGGTCAGCTGGGATTGACAAACTCTGGTGTCTTAGTCAGGGTTTCTATTCTTGCACAAATATCATGACTAAGAAGCAAGTTGGGGAGGAAAGGGTTTATTTAGCTTACACTTCCACATGGCTGTCAATCACCAGAGGAAGTCAGGACTGGAACTCAAGAAGGTCAGGAAGCAGGAGCTGATGCAGAGGCCATGGAGAGATGTTCCTTGCTGGCTTGTTTCTCCTGGCTTGCTCAGCCTGCTCTCTTATAGAACCCAAAACTTCCAGCCCAGGATGGCACCACCCACAAGGGGCCCTACCCCCTTGATCACTAACTGAGAAAATGTTCCACAGCTGGACTTCATGGAGGCACTTCCCCAACTGAAGCTCCCTTCGTTGTGATAACTCCAGCCTGTGTCAAGTTGACACACAAAACCAGACAGTACATCTGGGTTCAGCAAGAGATGCTGAGAGATCAAGGACACCAGAGGTCAACTTCAGGCCTCCACCTGTGCCATGTGCACTTGCATACATATGGGCCAAACACAGGCAAACATGCAAATACATATGTGCACCATATACATGCACACATGCACACACACACACACACACACACACACACACACACACACACACACATACACGGTCTTGGTCACTTCCCAATTACATAGAGTTCTTTTCTCTCACAATGTAACGCCTTTCCTAGCTTGATGTCAGCTGTGTCCCCTGCTACCCCATGCAGTCAGTCCTTTCAGCGCCTGGCTGAAGAGAATTAGAAGGCGTGCGGGCTCACATGCTGGTCCATCACGTTTTAGCTCTGTGGCTGATTTTTGAACATCTCTGATTCAGTAAAGCGGTGGATCTGCTCCACGGCCTATAAGGCTGTGAGGTTCCAGTGAGGTGGTCAACGCACAGGCTCTCAGCCCACGTGTCCTCGGGGGCAGGCTAATGTGAAGTGCTCAGAGCTGGTTCCTTGCTTTGTGTCCAGGTGCCCTTCCTTGGACTATGCTGCTCTGGATCCTAGGTACCTAAGGCACGGGTTCTCAACCTTCCTAATGCTGCAACCCTTCAATATAGTTCTTCATGTGGTGATCCCCCACCACAAAATTATTTCACTGCTACTTCATAAATGTAATTTTACTACTGTTCTGAACCATCATGTAAGTATCTGATATACAGGGTATCTAATATGCGGCTCCCAAAGGTGTCGCAACCCAAAGGTTGCAGACCTCCATGCTAAGGAGTTTGTGGGATAGCATGGTGTAAGTCATTCTCTACTGCTCCCTGCAGGTTGTGGAAGGACAGACCATTTCTCTGGTTCCACCACCCCTTCTGATCACCTGGAATAGTCACTTGGACATCGTGACAGATATCCTGTACGTGGATTCCTTCCGGTTGGTTGTCAGTGCAAGCGAGGACCGGGATGTCAAGGCTTGGAAACTCTCTGGTGATACCATAGGTACGGGTGCTGCTGGAGCATGGCCTTTTCTGTCTCTGACAGAACACACCTGGCATCTCCAATGCCCTGTGGGCAGAAGGGTCTCACCGCTGCTCAGAGAATCTTGCAAGATGCCAATCTGCCCAGTTGTATCCGGGTAGCCATCAGCCACCTTCCCATGCGTTCACTCATCCACCCGGCTTAGCTTGCGTTGGTGAGCTTCAGAAAATTGTTTATCTGGTAAGGTCTGTTCTTTTCTCTCTTTTTTTTTTCTTCAGAGATTTATTTATTTATTATATGTAAGTACACTGTAGCTGTCTTCAGACACCCCAGAAGAGGGCATCAGATCTCATTAGAGATACAGATGGTTGTGAACCATTATGTGGTCGCTGGGATTTGAACTCATGACCTTCGGAAGAGCAGTTGGCGCTCTTAACTGCTGAGGCATCTCTCCAGTCCTGTTCTCTGAAGAAATAAGCATAAGTCAGGTGGTGGTGGAGCACACCTTTAATCCCAGCACTTGGGAGGCAGATGCAGGCTGGTCTCTGACTTGGAGGCCAACCTGGTCTACAGAGTGAGTTCTAGGACAACTGGGGGCTACATAAACAAACAAACAAACAAACATACAAACAACCCCCCCAAACCAACCCCCCCAAACAAAGAAAATAAGCACGGTTCTGGGGATCTGACGCCAGTCTTCAGGCTTCTATAGCAAGTACTTTACCAGTTGAGACATCTTTCTGGATCCTGATTTTTTTAATTAATTAATTAGTTAATTAATTAATTATTTTTTTTGAGACAGGATTTTTCTGTGTAGCCCTGGCTGTCCTGGAACTCACTCTATAGACTAGGGTGGCCTTGAACTCAGAAATCCACCTGCCTCTGCCTCCCAAGTGCTGGGATTAAAGGCGTGTGCCACCCCTGTCCAGCTTGTTATTGTGTTTTTAATATAGCATTTCATTATGACAGCCCAGGCTGGCCTTAGACTATCTTAATCCTTTTGTCCTTTCCATTACTGGGTCCCAGGTGGGCACCACTAAATTCCTGGCCTGGTTTCTAAGTTCACAGATGGTTTCTGGACTTTGTACACTGGGGATCGCGTGATGCATGTTTCCCTACTTCCTTTCTCCAGACATTTGAGCTGTGAAATTCATCCCCACAATCTACTACGTTAGCTATGCTTGCTCAGCCCCGAACTCTGCCATCCTGAGCTTCTCTCTTCTCCTCAGTGCCTGGTCAATTTCTACGAGTTTATTTTAGATATGAGATTCTGCCGTTTGCTCTATGTCTGGCTCATCTGGTTGAGCCTTGAGGGTTCATCCCCGTTGTCACAGTCACAGAATTCTCTTCTCTTCTACGGCTGAAGAATATTCCGTTATAGGCAAATTGCCTGAATTCATCTGTTGGTTGTTTACATGTTTGGGCCACTGGCAATAACAGGTCAGATTGGCCCCAACTTTGCAATTCTCCTGCCTCTGCCTTCCAAATGGACTAACTACATGCTTTCATTTTTATTTATTTATTTATTTATTTATTTATTTATTTATTGATAGGAAAATAATCAATGTGTCACAGTTTTCAGAGTAGTTACCCAGGTTTATATTCTTACAGGGTCTCTGACCTCTCTGCATGCTCTCTGTCTGCCTGGTTCCTGTCTGTCTGATAACAGCTATGCTGATGAGTGTGAGGTGTATTCCGGCTCCCTATGTAGAGGTGCTGAGCATCTTTCTGCAGCCCTCTGGCCATTTGCGTACCTCATTTGGATCAATATCCATTCAAGCCCTTTGTCTAGTTTAAAATCAGCTGTTTCTGCTATTAGGCTGCAGGAGTTACGTAGCGTAGTGGTGAGCCCATGTCAGACGTATGGCGTCTTTTCCCATTTCACAGGTCGACTTTAGCCTGCCAAGTAGCTTTTAGTCCACGTCATCCTGCTTTTACAGAGCTCTGCTAATCCGTTTTGGCTTTTGTTGTTGGTGCTTTTGGAGTTCCGGCCAAGGAGTCGTTACTAAGACCGATGTTTGAAGCCTTTGCCTGGTTGTTTCTTGTGTATTGTGTGTGTTTGGGAGTGTGCACGGGTGAGCGCGTGCATGTGGAGGACAGAGGCCTTTTGAATCAGACCCTCTCATAGGTCTGGCGATTGTCAACTTGGGTAGACCGGCTGGCCAGCAAACCCCAGGGATCTGCCTGCTTCAGCCCCCACCCCCACCCCCATGCATGGAGGGTTTGGTAACACACCTTTCAGTGTTGGTTCTGGGAATTGAACTCATGCTTATGCAGTGAACACTGACTTTGTTGATGAAGCCATTCTCTGCGCAGGCGGAGGAATTCAGCGTTTCTGTTCACCAGGAATCCTGGCCAGTAGTTTTCATTATGTGGTTTACTGGCTCTGGCTCTGGTGTCAGAGCCAGGTCTGGGGGCTGCGTGGCTTTCTTGGACCGTTTTGCTGCTTTCCTGTTCTCCCTGCAGAGTTAGGGGACCTGTGTGACTCAGGTCCGGGGTCTTGGAGGATCTTTTGAGATAAATACGCCTGAGTCACAACTGGGGGGCAGTGTTACACAACTGGGAGTGGGTCACCCTGCTTCCAGAGCTGGCTTCACAGTGAACTCAAAATGACAGTTTACCAATAATCATTTTTAAAACAAAACAAAACAAAACAAAACAGAACAGAACACGGCGGGAGTTTTCCTGGATGTTGTGATGAGGTTTTTCTGGATGTTGTGTAATTGACCCATGAAGACGGAAGGTGGCATTGTCCCCCTCCCTTACTTCCGCCCCGCCCCCAGCATGTGTTTTCTCACCTCCTTCAGCTGCATCTGAGCTGGAGGGGGGCCTGGAGAGTGGCCTTAGATAGACCTGGCTTACCTTATCTTTGGGTATGTCAAAGCAGACTTGACTGGGCTGCTTCTTGGGAGACACTGTCTTGATCTCAGTCCAGCCCAACCCTACAACCCCGAGTGCTCACCTTGCTCCTCACAGGGGTTTGTACATTTTGGATGGAGACTCAGCCCTGCCAGCTGCGGGCCTGGCAAGAGCTCAGCTGGTCCCACGGCTGCATCCTTGCATCCAAGCCAAGCTTGGCTCTCCATGCTCAGACACATACCAGGAACTCCTGGAGAAGAGAGTGATGTCCAGACCAGTGTTTCCTGCAGACTTCTCTGTCATGTTTAGTGGCTCTTATATTTGTTGTGTTTTTATAAAAAGAGGAGCGAAGGGATAGGTTTGGTGGATGTGCAGTCAGGTGAGGGGGTAAGGGGGTGCCTCCATGGGCCCATGCTGAGGCATCCCTTCCCCCTAAGGGACCAGCCACAAGAGGGTATAGTATAGGATAGAGTTTATTCAGGGCATGGGGAGGAGAGTTGAGAGGGTAGTAGAGTCTGGCAATGGTGTTGCACGCCTTTAATCCCAGCACTTGGGAGGCAGAGGCAGGTGGATTTCTGAGTTTCAGGCTAGCCTGGTCTACAGAGTGTGTTCCAAGACAGCCAGAATTATACAGAGTAACTTTGTCTCGAAAAACCAAAAAGAGAGAGAGAGAGAGAGAGAGAGAGAGAGAAAGAGAGAGAGAAAGAGAGAGAGAGAGAGAGAGAGAGAGAAAAGAGGAGAAGAGAAGAGAAAAGTAGAGGCCAGCCATGAGCATGTGGAAAGAGAGGGGGAAGAGGAATGGAGAGAGAGGGGAAGAGGTGAGAGGACAGAGTAGGGTCAAGAAGGCAAGAGAGTAAGAGAGAGCAGAGGGGGTGGGCAGCTCCTTTAATGAGGAGTCAGGCACACCTGGCTGTTGCCAGGTAACTGTGGGGTGGAGCCTAGACAAAATGCTAACAATATTTGCTCCTATAGCTCTTTGGTATTTTCTCCAAAATGGGATTTTACTATCTGAATCTTTTCTGCCTCTTAATTTCACAATTCCATAGAAGGAGAATGGCCTGCCTTTATTTATTTATTGTGTGTGTTGGGGAGTGGTGGGTTCACACGTGACATGACATGCCTGTGCCACTGCACACAGGTGGTGATCAGAACTAACAGAAGTTGGTTCTTTTTTTATCACGTCGGTTTGGGGACTGAGTTCAGGTCAGCCATGTCAGAGCAGAACTCTGACTTCTCTCTCTTCTGCTCCACCCCAGATCTCACCTAGACAGGTCTCAGCCATTTCATGCCCTTGTCATTTCACACATAAACTGCTGGGAACCTGCCTGAGTGAGGGCCACTGGGACCTCTCCACAGTGTTCTTCTCATATCAACCTACACATGGCCCAGGACACTTTAGGCCTGAGCTCCAGGTATTTCCTAGGACTGGAGTCTGGAGAGTCTAGAGATTTGGGTGTCACCAGTGTGATACCTGGCATGAGGCAGGCACTCAGTGTTTGGCTGAGTGGGTGGGGTGGGGGAGGGGCATGGCAATGGCGTTCAGAGTCCTGGTTCTGAACAGGGTCTGGTGTCATGACAGGAATATTTGGTCTGAGTCTTTGGGACAGACTGCAAGAAGCTTCAGTGACAGATCAACTGGAGCAGGCGGCAAGATTGGAGAAGAAGCCTGACTTAACCGATGCCACCATGAAGCGCTCCTTCCTAGAGCTGGAGTGAGTCGCTGTAGCCAACCTGGGGCTCCCTGGCTCCAGCCTGGTATGGGGTGAGAAGCTTAGGGTCTGAAGACAACCTGGGCCCTGTTCAGCCACTGCAGTGCCAAAACCAAGCAGTCAGGAATGTTGTGTTTTATAAAAAGAAAGGAAAGGCCAGGAATGTGTGTGGTGGTGGTGCGGTATGGTTTGGTGGCTCTGTGGGCCCATGGTGAGGCTTCTTTTCCCACTGGGGTACCAACCACATGGCATAGTATAGAATAGAGTTTATTTAGGGCATGGGGAGGGGAGTCGAGGGAGTTGAGACAGAGAAAGGCAGAGAGAGAGAGAGAGAGAGAGAGAGAGAGAGAGAGAGAGAGAGAGGAGAGAGTAGAATAGAGTAGAGGCTGGCCATGAGCACGTGGAGAGAGAGGGTCAAGGGAATGAGGAGAAAGGGGAAGAGAGCAAGAGAGTGAGAAGGGGGCAAGCATCCCCTTTTATAGTGAGTCAGGCCCACCTGGCTGTTGCCAGGCAACTGTGGGGCGGGGCCTAGACTAAACGCCAACCAAGAAGAGCAGCCCAGATGGAGCCCTGCTTAGTGGCCCCCGTAGAGGTCATTACCACATGACAGGAGGCCATCCAGGCCTGCCAAGGTCCTGAGCAGACATGTGTGTGATGCACTGGGGAGACTGGGCTGTTCCTCCAGATATTGCTTCTCCTCTGGCTTCCTTCCCACCAGCCACTACATTCTTATTTTTCAAATTTCAAATGATTTCAGTGCCTTAACATTTTTTTTTTTTTTTTAAAATTGGGGGCATGGTTTTGCACACCTTTAATTCTAGCAGTCAGGAGGCAGAGGCAGGCTGATCTCTGTGAGTTCAAGGCCAGCCTAGTCTACAGAGTTCCAAGACAGCCAGCCGGAGCTATGACAGAGGAACTCAGCCTCAATTTTTTTTTCTCTCTTTCATTTATTGATGGCTGGAGTTGTGGCTCAGCGCCTCTCACGACAAGGCCTTCAGTTACATCTGGTACCATCACACATAGATCTAACCTTAGAGAAACCACAAGGGGAGATGGATATGTAAATTCATAGCTGAGGTTCATCTGATAATTGTTGGCGATAGTAAGAACAGTGGTTTAGACATTGTTCACCTGAGGGGATTAAATGAGGAGGCCTTCCTAGGAGATATTGTGGAGGAGTTGATTTTGATGTGCGAGTAGGAGTTTTCCAGGTACCCATGGCCTCTTTATGGTTCCTGTGGTTTCATCAAGGTGTGCTTCTCTTTGGAGGGGCAGGCTTGTTGTGGGAGATTAGAGAACAAGGTGAGACAGAGCTTCCCTGGGCTGAGGATGTTTAAATATCCCACCAGGGAGGTCTAGTTGAGCTGGAATGGAAGAAGACACAGAAAATCTTGGACCAGTCCATCTGGGCCTTGCTCATGTTACACAGTGCTTGCTCAGTCCTGGGGCCCTGGGGGCAGGTCAAAAAAGATCGGAGAAGGTCAGACCCAGAAAGGGAAGGCCCTCTGCATTGGGCGTGGGGTGCGGATGGTAGTGAAATGGGAGGTGCATGTTGTGAAGGAAGCTTTTCACAGCAAGGAATTGGCTGAAGCCCTGACGTACCAGCGGCGAGAGCAGGCGGCGCTGATGGCCCTTCTGCATGGGAAAGCTGAGAAAGAGACTGAGGCATGGTCTAGGTTGCATCAGATGTCCCTCACATCCCCATGGATCAAAGAGTCTTCCGTTGAAGACATCGAGGAGAGCTGGACTCGATGGATTAAGGACAAGCAGGTGGGGACGGTCTGGGGAGGGAGGAGGACCCCGGCTTCTGGCCACCGTTCTTACCTTGTGGCTCCTGCAGGCAAGCAAAATTGTGGGAGCAGCCTACAAGCCCAAGGTGCGTGTTCGGAACCCCAAACTCCTGACCTCCAGAGCGCAGTTTAACTGGATGAGACAGCAGGTGAGGAAGTGAGGTTGCTTCTGAGATGTCAGGGCCCTTGGAGGCCAGCAGACCCCATTAGGTCTTTGTCTTCTGTTCCTAGCATAAACTGATCAGGCTGGGATGTTTTCTGTCAGCAGAGAGATCTTGTCTTTGAGAATACGGGCTGCTGGACTTAGGGAGGGTTGGTCCTCCTCTGGCCTCTGTCTGTAACCCCTAGGCACCATTATAGTCTTTGGCTACTCACTAACAGATTAACTGTCCTTGTACCCATGAGTGTAGACGATAAAGAGTAGATGTGAGGTATATGGGCACAGTCAGTGCATAAGTGGGGATACATAGGAGTGGCTCTCTTAGGTGGAGAAGGGGAAATCAGAGACCTTAAAAAGCCAGTCAAACTCCACCGCTTGCCTGCCCAGAGCCTGCCTAGTCTCTTCCACCTATGTGACTTAGGGCATTATGGGGGCTCTCATAATGCCAAAGACTGCATGCCAATTGTATAGGTTTGTATGAGAGGGTTCTGGAGGTTTCTTAAAGCCCAGCTTGGGGAGTGCTAATGAGAGAGCTCTGGGTCAGGCCCCACTTGAGGTCTGACTCATGGCCTTGCTTGAAAGTTCAGAAAAGTCCTGGTGCCAGAACCACGTCACAGAAAAGTATAAGGAGGAGAGAGCAGGGAGGTGGGCCTACTGAGGGCTGTGTGTGGACCTCGGCTGGGGTCTGTAGTGCAGCCACAGCATTAGAGATTTACTCTGCCTGGGAAGACCTGAGGGCACTCCCTTGCTGCAAGCCCGTTCTTGGCCTCCAGTCCTGCCAGCTCCTGCAAGCACTCACCTCCTGTTCTTCTCCCAGATCTCTCCTCAGGTCTACCAATGCCTGTCCTTCACTGACCTTACACCGATCCAACAGCCTGACTTCATGATGCATAAGATCCTGGACCAAGAAGGCCGGCACATCCGCTGGGTGGCCAGTGATGTCCGGAGTGACATGGAGTCCTTCCGGGGTCAGATGGCCACAGACATGGCAACTGGCTCACCTGCTGCCACACACTCCTCCCTCTCCATGGTTTCTGTGGGACTGTCACCATCCAACTGGTCTACCTCCCTGAAGCCTCTTTCCTCCACTTCCTTCCTGAGGCCTTCATCAGCCTCTCCGGTCCATTCTAGTTCTTCTACACCACCACATACCTTGGGTGTGCCCCGAAGAGGTCAGAGACCCTAAGGCCAGATGTTATCTCCTTCTTGTAGCACCCGAGACATGGGGGAGCCACCCTCATGTCCTCTGTGAAGTGGAGTTCCCACCTCATGGATTGAGGCGTTCATTATTCTCTCTACTCTGTAGCATGGGACCTACAGGGTCTTGCATGTCCCTGGCTCACTCCCTACCAGGCTGGGAGGATGCGGCCCTTTCCTCCCCATACTGCTTCTCTCTGGAAAATTCCCAACTGTCTTGCGGCTCTGCACAATTCTGGAGAAGGAAAGAAAATAAATATTCCTCCTGCACTAGAGTCCTACAGGTGACATGACTGGGCTATGTCTCTCACCGTCTTAGGTCCCTGCTATGATGTGGGACAGGTCCCACTGCCTGGAAAGGCCTTACACAGACAGAGAGAGGCCTGGGTGCTCTGACTACCATGCAGCAGGCCCAGTGTGCTAGGGCTCTGTGTGGCCTGACAGGTAGATCGTGTATGGTAGGCATGCCCGATAGTTCAGCTGCCTGACTCAACCTCACAGAAGTCATTCTGTGCTGAATGTCTGTTTGTCCTTTGTTTCTGGTGTCTGTCTTCCTTGGCCATCAGCTCCAGCTCTGGCTTGGAAGCTGCTCTGTGCTTCATATCAAGGATATCTGAGTAAGTAAGCGGATAGCTCCTATCTGGATTTGCAGCATCCTTCTTCACCAGAAGCGCCTGTCCCAAGCTCTGCCCGGTCTGTCCCTTTCAGAAGGCTAACTCTGGACCGTATGTGGAATCCTAGACACAGAAGAGTCCATTCTAAGACCGTGAAGCATGTGGTCCCACCAACTTGAACAGGGGCTCTTTGGGGATCATGGCTTGTGACTCTGGGCAGAGCAGAGTCATCAGAGGCCATCCTTTCTGGGGAGGTGGCACTAGGCCACCTCCCAGCAGCCCCAAGCATCAGGACTAGCAGAGCTGAGGCCGCCTTTGGAGCCAACCAGAGGCAGTGGGCTCGAGGCTCAGCTGTAGCACAAGTAGGAAGGGTCAAAGAAATCAGTACCTCTTAGACCTCGGGGTTTGGGCTGGGTCTCTACAACCCATAGGGCTGGAGGACCTAGGTCCCCAAACTCCTCACAGAAGGTCCCTTTATATGCATTTCTTAACTTTTTGTATGTGTTTGCGTTGTCTATATGTGTGTGTGTTCTTGTGTATGTAGGCACACACATGTGTGCCAGTACTTGTTCATGTGTGCGTGAGCACACGCAGGCCCAAGGTTGATGGAAGGTGTTTCCCTTCCTTTATGTAGAGAAGAGGTTGCTCACTGATCCCAGAGTTCACTGATCTGTGTGGGTCCTGGGAATCTGAGCTCTGGCCCCCAGGCTTGCATGGCATGAGTTTTTTTTTTTCTACCAAGCCGTTTCCCAGCCCCCTCATGTATATATCTTATGTGTGGAATGTACTGGATCAAGTGGAATGTACTGGGTCAGGTATTGTTGGAGTGGGTTGCTGAGACAGAAGTTTGAAACTCTACTCCTGGCTAGCATACCAAAGTAGTCCTGGGGACTTCTGAGCAGCCTCTGTGCCTGGGGGTGGCAGTACTCTGAGGCAGACCAGCTTACACTTCAAGTCTACGGTAGGGGCCATTTACATTGTAGACCATTGCTTAGGAAGACAAGTCTATGCTAATAGATCCTTAAAATGAGGCCCAGGGCACTGGTGACTTGTGCCTCAACAGGCGCTTGAGAGTCTTCCTCTTTTGAGCAAACTCACCTTTGTCGCCCTTCCTTTCATGTGTGCAACCATATTCACAAGTAACTACTAATCTAGAAAAATCTTCCTCAACTGGAGGTGGTTCAGAGTTCTCTAGAACCGGTTCTTAACCTTTCTAGTGCTGCCACCCTTTAATACAGTTCCTCATGACATGGTGACTCCCCAACCATAAAATTATTTTTGTTATGACTTCATAACTGTAATTTTAATACTGTTATGAATCATAACTTAAATATTGGATATGTAGGATATCTGATGCGTGATTCCTTTGGAAAGGTCAGCTGATCCTCCAAGGGGTCGGGACCCACAGGTTGAGAACCACCCCGTTAGCGCTGCAGAACCAATAGACCATAAATACAGGGTTTATATATGGTTTTACTCAATCTTGCCGGAATAGCCCAACAGCAGCTCACTCACACTCGAAGGAGCTGAGAACCTGGTAGCTTTGGTTAGTTACTTGGTCCTTCAGGATGGGTGCCTCGGCAGGCAGAGTTGCCCAGCAATGGCTGACTTACATCAGAGAGCTCGAGAACACCATTATTTCCCAGTCCTGATCTATCCCAAAGGGCCTGGAGAGTTCCTGGAGAGCCACTGGCTCTCAACCCACGCTAGATGCCTGGAAAAAGCCAATTCTGTTATCAGTGAAGGAGCAAGCAGCAGCAAATGGAGACTTAACTCAATGTGAGAGGGAGGAGCCAGTAGTTTCTCTTTCCTCTTCTCCATCCGGGCAGCTGTGAAAACAGATGTGTCACTCACATCTGTTAAGGCAATCCAGACAGTTCCTCACAGGTGTGTGTACCCTACGTGAGGGTGACCTAATGTAGACAATGGGCCCCTTCTGCATGTGACAAGTTGACGTTTAAAACAAACCATCACAGTCCATCCCTTGTCAGTTCTGTGACACAGAAACACGTCACCTTAAACACCACAGCCTTCCATGCCTCGACCCCAAAGTCTCATGCTTATTTCGTAATGTGAAATATAGTCTAACTTAAACAAGTTATTATTATGTATCGATGGATGTTTTGCCTTCTGTGTGCCATGTGTGGGCAGTGCCCATAGAAGTCAGATTCCCCCAGGACTGGAGTTAGAGATGGTTGTGAACTTCTGTGTAGGTTCTGGGAATCGAAACTGGGTGAGCACTCCTACTGTTCCAGCCCCAAATATAGCCTAACTTTAAAAGGTCCCCAGACGGTCCCAAATCGCTCACTATAAGCTCCTAAAGATATATAAGGAACAAATTACATTCTTTCAACATATATTACCAAGTAAATTACAGTCCTTATTCCAAAAGAGAAAAGAAAAGTCATAGCAAATGAATAAACACACCAAAGCAAGAGAAATTCCAGCAGGGGAAAGACCAAATACTGCTGCTCCAGTGACCAGCAACTGTAGCTTAGAAGATAATGTTCCAGGAGCCATCGAGCTTGGCTTTTAAATCCCTTGAGAAGTGCTTAGTCTTTTAGTGTCCCACAAGTTAAATATGATTATATAATTTTACAACACAACCACTGATGTCTCCATAAACATCACATAATAAACAGAAGAAAACACAACCATCCACTTAATATATGCGTAAACGTATTCTCTACAGATAGGACGGAAACATGTCATTTACAGTCCTCATTGCTCAAATCCTCATTCCTTAAAGGCTCTGGGCTATCTATCAGGCTTTGTGAATTGGGTTGTTCTAGTTTTTCAGTGATCCTTAATTGTATTTCTTAGATCCTTCCA
>JADRCC010575108.1:10630-26497 GCA_019843855.1 Hylomyscus alleni | reverse complement strand
TGAATATGCAACTTAGATATCATGACCTCTCTTGGCCCTCTGTTCTCTTCCCCCACCCCATGTCCTGTGTTAACTCCTATTGCAGGACATTTGATCACACTGCGAACCCCAAGATTGCTTTTTTACTGTAAAAAAATCCTGTTTATAGTTGTGGTCTGGCTCAGCCCTTAGTACACACCTTTAATCCCAAACAATGTGGGTAAAGTTAGTTTGGACAAGAGAACACCTATCTTTGAAAGTGATGTGTAATTGAGTAGCAGACAATCAGAGTGATTGTGACAAGTCAGAGAAAGATTTGACAGACTAGGATGTGCCCAACTCTCACAGGAAGAGAGCGGAAAGAGCCTACCTAAGAGAGAGCAGCTCATAGAAAGAGAGGGCAGGTTTATCAGGACAGTTGTACAAAGATGTTTGCAGAGAGGTGTAAACAGAGTGAGCCGGAGAACAACAAGGAGCTGACGATTAGAACCAATTGCGAAAGTTAGTATGAGGCCAAGCAGAGCAATTCAGGAGAGGGGGAGAGAGAAGCTGGATTGAACCAGTCAGCTTGGAGAGGAATTTGAGCCAGAACAGCTGAGATGACCAACTAGTCAGAATTCAGAAAGAAAAAGAAAGGATGAGCTTATTCAGCAGCAAGTCTCACAGGCCAAAATCATTCTAGGCCCTGATAAAATTGTATGGAAGCTAGAAGCTTCCAGGACTAGGTCTAGGTTAGTAGCTGAGGCCGTAAGCTTTGGAGATGGCAAATTATATCAGATGAATGAAAGCTACATTTACAAGATCCCTCTTATCAGAAATACAGTATACACATAAAGAATCATTACAGCATTACTCATCATCTATTTGTTAGCTACATATGTAAAGCCATGCACCTTTCATTTTGTCCCCAAAATACCTGTTACATAATATTTAATATATAGCATGACATAAATTAAAATACAAGGAAAACTGTGAGTTCATCTTTGACATTAAAGACAAAACAAAACAAAAATCTTACACCCCTATCAACATAGGGCATATATGTTTATGTACATGTGTATGCATATGTGTGCATATGTATGTGTATGTGTATATGGGTGTCTCATTTCTTCTTTTATAATCACACAATCTGAGAACATCAGGATGTGTAGCTAGATAGAGAGCAGAGACTTCCTGGGTTGCAAGAATACAACATTCTATTTCATATCTTCCTCCACTCCACTATAGACTCTGATTTTGCAGTCTTAAGTGTCAAAACATTCTACAGCCCCTCATCTATGGTGCACCCAACATCTAGACCCAATAACACCTAAAACCAACAAAGCAGAGGTAGACAGACTTAGAACCTAAGGGCTGTCTATATCCAAGCTGCTGTCCTCCAATATTCTAAGTCACTTTTAGACTCTTCAGAAAGTTCAGTGTATCTGCTACTGTGACAAAAACAAACTTGGTCTTGACAAAGCATTATCTTGGGCTGGATTAGCTTTGATCCTTGTTCTATTACAGTTTCTAGAATAAGTATAAGTCATTAGATATTGAAGTTGTCTGACAACACCTTGCTTATACTGTAAGCTTTTGTCTCAGTGGGAGGATGAGAAATGAGCATAGACCTAAGCTTTGGGCAAGTGCTTAAATCAGGGCCAGCATGGTGATTTTAGGATGTCACCGTGCTCTGTAGTCTCTAAATCCTGGTGGGAGGACAGCAAATTTATGAAGAACCCACTGAGAACATTGAATTTCATCTGACATCAAAATAAATAGAAAATTTTATTAGTCTAGCTTTAAAAACTATGCTTCTAGCCAACTTCTTTAGCACTTGAAAGTATTCAATAACATCTATGAAGTCACATTATAAACTCAGTGCGTTTAGGCCAATGTTTGGATTATCAGTCCTATAAAAAAGCATTTTTTTTTACTTCTGTATGAAAATTATCACTAATCATTATTCATCTTATGCAAATGTCCCATGGGTAATAAAAAGTAAGAGACTGGTAAGATTTGAGAGCCCTTAGAGAAACTACTGAACACCTCCGGAGGTAGATGTATTTCCACAAGGCTACCTCAAATACAATTAGGTATAACTTTGCAGAGAGAGTATACAGGCCAGACATTGTGCTAGAAGGATGACAAATTGCTTTTTGTGGTTTTCTTGTAGTACACAAAAAGCTCTTGTTAGAGATGCTTAAAATAGCCATACCTCATTAACATCTGCCTACTTTAATTTAACACTTGTTTATTTAACACCTCTGTTGGCCCTTTTGCTATCAAGGCTATAGAGGGGATGTAACTATGAAAATGAGACTTCTCAAATCCAAGTAACATCCTGTAATGACTAGATTCCAAACGAAGACTGAAATGATTATACTTCAAGAAGAGATGTCATGCACATGCCAGAGAGATGGCTAAGAGCAGAGGACTGGGCTTGGGCTCCTCGCACCCACATGAAGGACTTTTAGTTGTCCTTCATTCCAGTTCCATGGGATCCAGCATCCTTTTTTAACCTACATAGGCACTGCATATACTCTGTGCACATTCATACATGCAAGCAATGCACTTATATATATAAAATAAAAATAATAATCAAATGTTTTTAAAAAGTAAAGGTGTCCTAGAGGGTGCTACAGAGTTCTAGGATGAGCAGAGTCATACAGCTGGAGGGTTTCGAAAAACAAAACAAAGCAAAACAAAAGCAAACAAAACAACAACGCCCCCCAGGGGTATTTGTGTAACATGCTTCAAAGGATGGACAGAACACTGATGGGTTAGAACAAAAGGCACTTTGATTACAAGGGGTATCATGAGTCAGGCCTGATGGCACAGGCCTCTAACTGCAACTACTTAGGAACCTGGGGCTGGAGAATCAGTTCAAAGCCTGTTGGGGTTACATAGCAAGTTCAAAGCCATTCTACACATATTACATTGTTTGTCCGAGTTCTTGACAAAACCCTGTTTCCCTGTCTCAAGCTAAAAATTTAGTGGTATTTTAAATATATATTTTTTATTGTGTGTATATGTGGGGTGAGGCAGGGTGCAAAAGAATTTTGTGCTCATGTTCACAAAGATCAGGGTCAGGCACTAGATCTTCCAGAGCTGGCATTATAAGAGGTTGTGAGCCAGCAGATGTAGCTGTTTGGATCTGCAGAAGGCCTTTGCAAAATCAGTATGTGCTCTTAACCAATTAGCAATCTCTCCAGCTCAAGATCACATTTTACATGGATGAAGGATATGGCTCAACAGCAAGCAGTAGATGCTTCCCTTCTATTCTGGGGAAGGGAGGGTGGGGTTCAACCTTAGTACCAAAACTAAATTATAATGCAAGATATACAGAGATTTGCATTATTACAGTATATGAAAGGGCAAGTATCTAATTTTAGGTAAATCACAGGATATCTGGAAAAAAATAAACAGTGATTGTATGAAGAAAATGACAGTAAAATAATAATAATAATAATAATAATAATAATAATAATAATAATAATGACTTAATAACTAATAGTTATTGGTCTGCATGTGATTCTTTCTATATAATAAAATATCATGATATTTTGAGATAGATGTATAGAACTAGAAAAAATAGATTGAGTGCGGTAACACAGGCCTAGAAAGACAAATGATGTGTCTTCATTCTCATACGAAGACCTTAGCTTAAAGCATTTACTTTGGTTTTGCTTAACTTGGACCATAGGTGTAAAACAGGACAGTAGAAAGAGGGTACTGTTTGGGGGTTGCATTAGAGAAGAGTGGAGCAGAACACAGGTAAAATGAAAGTAGAGAGGTGGAATATGGGTGTGGGGTGGGGTGGTGGAAAGGCTTAACCAGAAAGATGGTGGGAGGGTGAGGGAAATGGAGTAGAGAAAGGGTTAACCTAAAGAAGGGAATAGAGAAAAGCTACCTGGAACCTACATAGTGGATAGAGATGGAAACGTGGCTCAGTGGCTAGGAGTGCTTTATGTTCTTCTGAAGAACTGGAGTTCAGTTCTCATACCCATCCTGGGAAACTTAAACCTAGCTGTAACTCTAGCTCCAGGAGATCTGACTCCCTCTTTTGATCTCTCCAGTCTCAAAACAAATGGAAAAATCCCTCGCTGCTGGTGAGCTTTCAAAGTGCTGGAAGGAGCTAAGGCAGAAGGGACCTCAGTGGTCCCACCAAGCTTCCAGTCCTGCACTCTTGAGTATCATTCTAGAAGACAGGCAGATGGTTCAGCGAGGAAGGTACCTGCTCCACAGTCAAGAGAGCCTGCCTGAATCCTCAGCACCTATATGAAATGCTAGATATAATGATACATGTCTGAAAGCCCAATAATTAGGGGGTGTTGGGGGGACAAGTGGTCTGGGATGGGGGCTTGCTGCCCAGCCAGTCCAATCAAAGTAGCAAACTCTAGGTTTAGCAAGAGATCCTTCTCAAAAAAACAAGATGATGACGGATAAAATAACAACCCATTCCAACACTGACATATGATATACCTACCTCCATTTTCTTGCTTTAACACTCCCAGATGCCCCCAAATTGTTCCTGTTTCAACTTCTTTTCCTCTTTTTTTTAAAAATTGTAATTAAGTTTTAGTAAGTATCCCAGGAAATTTGAAGACTATAATAATATTTTCAAAGATACTATGAAGATACAATTAGCCAAATCCTGAAGTATGAAGATTTTGCATGATAAATTATCCAGTCTTTTCCACAAAGAGGCAAAGGATGGGTGTTGGGGAGGTTACTCATACTATATTACTTTTACAATAATCCATTAAGTCCATTAATGCTGTCCCTATATGCTCAGACATGGGCCATCAACTGAGACATGGATTATCTATTAGTGGCAACAGCAAAGTAGAATGATTACAATTTCCCCAGCAGCTATCAGTTATCAGTAACTAAGGGTGGAGCATCCTGTTTGGAATTTTCACTGGTAAGTCTTAGGCATGTGACAAATAATATCATCTGTGACTGCATGAGGGAAATAAACATATGACGTCTAGAAGACAGCATTCCGTAGCATCCTTCCTCATCCTTCTGCTCCTACGTTCTTTCCACCTCTGCTTCCTTAAGGTTCTCAGAGCCCTAGCAAGAGTTTGATGTAGATGTCTTATTTAGGGCTGAAAACTCACTCTCATTTATTTTCAACACTCTGACAAGTTAAAAGTCTCTGCAATGTCTACCACCTACTATAGAAAGGAGATTCTCTGGCCAAGGTTTAGGGTAGCTCATGCCTACTATATGAACAGAAATATAAACATAATTTTTAAAGTACAGCAAAAGCTAAGGGTTAAAGTTTAAATAAAATGGCAAGCAATAAGATAATGAGCTTATGGCGGAGCAGCTGTAACTTGCTCTGGTCTGGGTTTCCTGGGAGTCACTGATATTTATCTAAAGGTGTCAAGGCTGCAGTGGATCCTCAGTTGTGGGAGCAAACAGCATTCAAGACAGTCAGCTTATACAGGACAATGTGAACCAACAGCTCAGGTCAGCTATGTCCCTCCAAACTCTTGAAAATGAGTTCCATGTGTAAATGATGCAGTGCCCCTAAGTAATCCGGATGGAATCTGAGAATTTCAAAGAACTTTGAGGCATGAGTAATCAAATGAAAGACTCTCAGAGTAGTGAGAAAACAATAACCTACTGAGGAAAATCACAAAGGCTCTAGGTTTCTCCTTTATTTTTTTTTAAGAATAAATGTTTCGTTCTTTTTAAAATTTATTTTTCACACTTTTATACATATATAACGTACTCTGGTAATCTCCTTTCCTTCTGCCAAGGCCCCTATTCTCAACTAATCTCTCTTCTAATTTCATGTCGTGTGTGTGTGTGTGTGTGTGTGTGTGTGTGTGTGTGTGTGTGTGTGAACACTTTTCTATTGCTGTGAAAAAACACTGTGGCCAAATCAGCTAACACAAGATAGCATTTAGCTTGGGGCTTATGATTAGTCCATGATTATCATGTCAAGGAACATGGGAGTAGGCAGACAGTCACGGCATTGGAGCAGTAGCTGAGAGCTTACAATGCACCCTCAAGTTAGAAGCAGAAGAGCTAACTGAAAACAGTGTGGGCTTTTGAAATCTGAAAGCCCACATCTAGTAATACAGCTACTCCAACAAGGCCATGCCTCCTAATCTTCCCAAATGGTTACACCAACTATGGAATAAGCATTCAAATGTATGATCCTATGGGGGCCATTCTCATTGAAGCCGCCACAGTATGTGTGTGCCTGAGTGCATGAGGCCACTGCATTTTGTTAGGTTTCCTTACATGGGCTTGGGTCAGAGGTTATTTACTTGAGCAAGTGGAAGTTATCAGGGGATATACCACTGAGGACTACGACTCCACCCATTAACTATTAGCTGCTTGTAGCTCCTTGGGGAGTGTAGGGGCTTATGAGTCCCTCCCCATCCATAATGGGGCATTGGTGGGCTCGATCTTGTGCAGTCAACTGTTGTTGCTGTAGGCTTGTGAGTGCAGAATCCATGTCATGCCCCAATGATGTTATTTCACAGCACTTCTGCCCACCGTCCAGGTCTTACACTTCTACTCCCTTTTCACTACACTCCTTAGCCTTGGAGAGGATGGTAACTGTGATATAGATGCCACTGTTAGAACTAAATACTCAAGCCTCTAAAATTGATTGTTTTTATTTATTTACTATCACCACTGAGTGCACTAGATGTTATCTCAATAATAAAGTTGAGACAACTTGGGTTAGGGAATATTTCCAAGGTTATCCAATAGTTTGCATACTAGGTGGTAACAAATGACTTAAAAAAAATACTGTTCATTTTCAAGATAAAAATGCCTTGAGTCTATTTAGGCACAACTACAGAACAGAAAATCCGGCCCTCTGCTCCCATCTGTTAGTGTAACTATCCCCATGCAATCTAAAAGTTTACAGTATAAAATTACTAACAAAGCTTGCCTAGCCACTGAGGAAGGACAAGTTGTTAAACGGAGTGATAAACTTACGCGCAATCTTTGTTGAGCAATAAACAAATTGCAGATGTCACGTAAGATTGAACCACACTGCTAACTCATCCATTGGGCAAAGAGAAGGATCTACATTCACAGTTGTAAAAGTTGTTCTCTGTGCAGTCAGCTTTCTCCACAGTTTGCCTGGGTTGTCATCAACCATGCATAATCCTAAACAAACAAACAAAAAAGCAATAAAACAAAACTAGCCTCACTTTTTACTACACAAGAGTCTCACATACTAATTAGTATAAGATGGGGGATCCTATTTCCTCACAATGACAGCAAGATGGGAATCACAGAATGACTTCAGCTCACCACAGAAGGGGTGGAATGAAATGAGCCTCTGCAATAGATACTGAGTTCTACACCTATCACAGATTCTATCAGGTAGTGATGTCACCATGGGTGGTTCATCATTTGAACATACACCTCCTATGCCTACAGTACAATTTACTCCTTGCCCCTTATTGTTCCTGGTTGGACTTGTTCCTGTTCTATATCTAAGTACCTTTCTCCTCTTCCACTTTTCTGGCTCATGATTGATAAGAGATGTATTCTAGAATGATTTCATTAGTCTCTTCTCATCTTTCCTTCTTAGGTACTTTCAACCAAGCATACAAGCAAGGACAGAGAAGAGTGCACAACAAGGGGTGGAATGCTAAACATTTTTAGAAAGCATACCAAGGACCTTGCTTTATGGAAGTCAAAAGCAAGTTCTATATTCTGGAGTCCATTCATAGAACTTAAGGTGGAATGGTGGTCAGAGGTCTACTATGACCTTATAAAATTATTAAATTATTAAAAAAGGGAGAGGGCAGGGGGAGACTGAGTGATCAATAACCAAACTGTAACGACATCGTCTCTAGGTCTCCTGTGCGGAAACCATTCAGAATGGCCTTTCTCATCTCAAGCATTCACTCACTTCTTCATTAAGCATCAACTGACTATCTGCCTTATCTATGAAAGATCCTCTGCCAAGAAAGATAAATAAGACTCAACCAAACAAAGCCTAACACAGAGAGAGCTCAGAACTCTAGAAATAACTTCACAAATGGATATAAAGGTAAAAGTATGACACCACAAGTGACTTGGAAATCCAGGCACCTTCTGAGCACAGGCTGATGAACATAGTCAGGGCATGAGCTGAAGCAGTTCCTCAAAGCTCTGAAGACACAAGTGCATACACCTCAGAAGCGGAAGAAAGGTCTGCATCAGGAGCTGTCAAGGCTTCATCACAGAGGTAAGATAACAAGGTAAGAAGCTTATTTTCTTTTCACTACTTCTGAAATATAAATTCAATCAACAAACACCATTCTAGTACTCCGAGGAAGCAGAAAAGCAGACTAGACATAAGGCTGGATGAAAAGTTAAGTGAAAAGAGAAATGGGTATGCCCCCACCTTTCCTGCATGTGTCTGCAGAGTTGTCCCGTGAGGCCTGTATCCCTGCCTAGACTGTTCCTACTCCACACTCACAGCCTGTTAATGGAGGCAAGTCCTTAATTACTCTAGGCTTGACTTAGTGCTTGATGACATGGTTATTTTCTTAATCAAAATTCTAATAGATGCAGTTGAGCCCTGCCATTCAAACTACCATGAACCTATGACCAAATACAATCTGTCTCAACAATTCAATCTGAGTGATCCAAATAGCAAGCACCTAGGTTTCCACATCTTTGGTTATTTCTTCCTTTATAATATAGAGAATAAAAAATATCCCTGAGAGATAGGACAATGAACAAGTTGGGAAATATGAGGATAGGACATGAGAGGAGGCTATTGGGCAGCTCAAGGTTGATGGCGAACTCATAGCATTTAACATGAGAGTTAAGGCCTTTCCAATAAAAATCTGTCTCTAGAATGCTCTTGATATGATTGGTAGTATCTCCAATCTGGCAGGAATTGGAGTGACAGCAGTAACTGAAACCAGTTCAAGTGAGTACTGATCATGTCAAACCAAGCTCTACTACACTGCGTCTATTCAGCTATAACTGTATGAACTCTTTGCAGAGGTCACACAGTAGAGCAATGTAGAGATCAGGCCAGTACCTCTCACCAAGTGTTATGCTTTTGTATGTAAGTAGCCCACAATCTTCTGAACATGGAAAAGGATTGGTTGTCATTGGAAAGTGTGGAAAATAATATTAGTCTATTGAACATATATCTCTGATAACAACTTTCCTTTTTTATTTTATGTTTTAGATATTTTCTTTATTTACATGTCATATGATTTCTCCTTTCCCAGTTTCACCTCCGAAAAAACAAGCAAATGAACAAACAAAAACAACAAGAACAAACCCCTGTTGCCTCCCCCTCCCCATGCCTACGACTCCACCCTCTCCTACTTATCGGCCCTGTCATTCCCCTACACTGGGGCACAGAACCTTCACAGGGCCAAAGGCCTCTCCTCCCATTGATGATCGACTTTGCAATCCTCTACTATACACATGCTGCCAGAACAATCAGTCCCACTATGTATATTCCTTGGTTGGCGGTTGCACTCTCTGATAAGTGATTATTAGCCCAGAAGATTGGAATACACAAAGTACAATCCACAAACCACAAGAAACTCAAGAAGAAGGAAGACCAAAATGTGGACATTTCATTCCTTCTTAAAAAGGGGAACAAAATACCCATGCAAGGAGTTGCAGAGACCAACTATGGAGCAGAGACTGAAGGAAAGACACTCCAGCCTGATATAGCTGTCTCCTGAGAGGCTCTGACAGTACCTGACTAATACAGAAGTAGAGGCTCACAGACATCCATTGAACTGAGTACAGGGTCCTCAATGAAGGAGTTAGAGAAAGAACCAATGGAGTTGAAGGGTTTGCAGCCTCTTGGGACGAACAACAATATGGACTGATCAATGCCCTCAGAGCTCCCAGGGACTCAACCACCAACCAAGGATAACAACTTTCAAACATTGAAAGAATATATTTTTCCACTTTTTTGTGCAGAACACTGTAGCATCTACCAGTGTGATACATCTCATCTAGTTTTAGTATTTTAAATTTTTATGGCACTTAACTTATTGTTTTGGAGAGGGGTACATAGGTAGCACATAGGTACTGCAGCAGACCTGTGGAGTCAGTGGACTCTTCCCTTCTACCATGTGGAAGGACCGGCCTCACGTGCTCAGACTGGGCAATAAGTACTCTGACTCACTTGATGATTTTGCTAGCCTTAGTTTTAGTTATATCTTAAATTCACTCAAGAAACAAACAAACAAACAGGAACTCAAGTCCTGATGATAAAAATTTACTGTGCAGTTCTCCTATGAGTCTTTGTTTTCATCTACAAATGTGCCTTCCTCCTAGTGGCACTGGGAAGTAATTTATCTTAGTCAATTATAACCAATTCATTATAAAGGAGCAGTAGACCCGGAGAGAAATCTGGTAAGAGAATGAAGAAACTCTACACTTTGAGTAACATTACCTTTGTTTCTAAATATACTTTATTTAATTGCAAGTTTATGTTATTTAAATTTTAATGACTATATCCAGCAACAAGTTTGCAAATGTTCTGAAAGTTTAGTTATCATCCCTTACAAGTTAGTGTGAACTGACTTCAGTACACCAACTCTATCCTCTACCTGCTTTAAAAGTGATTTCCACTTTAGGATTTAACAGAATCTAATATTAGGGCATGTATTTTGTACTTTATGCTTTACTGCTTATATATCAATGTGATAGATCCTCAAGAGAACAGCAGCCTAGCTATTTTCTGTTATATTTCCAGCACCCAGAGTAGTTGCTGGCATCATGCAACATGCTTAATAATAACTCCCAGTAATTATGTAAGAAGTGAGAGTAAGCTACAACAAAGAAAAACTGTCCTTATTAGAAATTGTGATACTTTGTCCACAGGTGGAGGGCTGTCTTGGTTTCACAACTTCCCATGAGAAGATGGAGTGTTTTTTTTTGTTTGTTTTTTTTTTTTTAAGAGTCATCCTCAAATGAGATTGTCTACAATGGTTTCTGACGCAGGAGTCACCGTTCTGTGTTCTGTATGTTTAACACATAGTTTAGATGGCTGATTCTGGTAATTAAGTATCTCTCTAGAAAAACCAGTTAATAGATAGAGATTTAGAGTTGAATCATGTCTCTGCCCTCAGTTGACTGTGTGATTTTAACTAAATTCTTATTATCCCTGGCTCGCATAGCTCAATGCCTACATAGGTTATGATGAAGCCTAAGTGAGTCGGCTCATGTCAAGTTCTCAGATTCAAGCCTGGCAAGTCGTGAATTGACCTGTTGAGTTAGGGTTGCTGCTCTGTCCTTGAACATCACATTAGCCAAAGCCCCAGAAATGCATATCTTCGGGGGCCTGGAATAAGCTCATAATGCAAAGGAAAAGTCAAATGATGAGATGCAATTCTTACTCCAACCCCCAAGAGTATTTATACTCTTACTAGCTTGCTAGTGACTGAAATTTAGTATTTACATAAATCTGTAACATGTTGTACAGGTTCTCGGCTTCTCCCCCAAAATAACAGACACTCTCCAAACCTCAACACAAGAAAACCTTTGCAGGAGCTGTTACAATTCTGCAATGCATAAAGAAATCTCAAGTGACAGGCAAACTTCCAAATGATTTCTCCAAACTGCAAGGAAAATGAGCCATTTCCACTTCAAATCCTTCTCCAGTCAAGTAAAACCAATTCTAAAACAGAAACAGAGGTCATCAGGGGAAAAAAATCTAAAGGCACTGTTATGATCAAACTGGAGACAGTTGCCTAAATGTCCTCTATCCTTCAAACCATTGTCTCTAGAGAACTCTGTTCACAAATTGAAGCCATAAGATGCTACATCTCAAACAATGCTGCTGAGCTGCACATAGAATCTTAGACAGTGCCGCTGAACTGCACACAGAATCTCGGACAACACTGCTGAGCTGTACATAGAATCTTACACAGTGCTGCTGAGCTGCACATAGATTATTTTAATTTTATAAGTGAAATCAGGATCATTTTATTCTGCTACTTATTTTTTTCTTAATCCAGAATTCTATTTTTGAGAATCTTCTTCATTAAACCATATAATTATTATTCATTTTGTTCATGCCTAGTTTTTCTTTGTATGAATATATTCAGTCAGTATTTATTTTTGATAAAAAAGAGCTATGCCCCATATTGTGTAAACTACAGATAGTATTGGCATGATTTTTATTTTGCATATGTGTATGTCAATGTTGTACAGAAAAGCGAGAGAATAATGAAACCAGACTGAAACTGTGGTTCCTTGCGGAGGTAAAATAGGGAAACTGGTGTCAGGGAGAGGGATACAGAGCCACAGAAGATATGATAGTGTTCATCGTCCTTAAGATGAGTGTGTAGACAGGGTTTATCCTAATAGATATGTGCATATATATGTTTTTTTATTTTGGTATAATTTCAAAATAATTCATACTCTGTTGTAGTATCCTATGATGTAGGGAGAGCCTATTTACCTTTCTCTAGATTTCTGCCATGGGTATCATCTTATGTTACTATAGAAGCAAAAATTGCAATACAAAAATTGATATTGAGAGCCTAGTGCCTTAATTCAGGTCTCATCAGTTTTCCCTGTGCATGCACACACTTCGATGAGAGTTTATACTGTGTGTTGGTTTACATAACTACTGCAGAATTTGCCACTGAGAAAAAAGTCTCCAGGATCCTGTGTCATAGTGCTACATACACAAATACCACCAGGAGAGAGCTGGTCTCCTAGGACTGTCAACACACCTGAAAGCACATGTAAGACCAGCACTTCTTTTGAAATTCCTGGCCCAAGAAGGACCCTCCCAGAGACATCAGGACACAGGAACCAAGGAACAGCTGGGGACAGGATCCTTCTGGTTTCTGTATGCACCCCAGAGCTGACCCTGTACCACATCTCTGCATACCTAAATTTTTCTAAGAGAGAACAGGTTTTCCAGGAGTACTGACACAAAGGCTTGCAGGACAGACAAGCCACAGTCAGAGACAGCAAAACAAACTAACACCAGAGATAACCAGATGGCAAAAGGCAAGGGCAAGAACATAAGCAACTGAAACCAAGGCTACTTGGGATCATCAGAACTCAGTTTTCCCATCACAGTGAGCCCTGGTTACTCTGACACACCAGAAAAGCAAATGATGATTTAAAAATCACATCTCATGATGATGATAGAGGACTGTAAGGACATAAATAACTCCTTTAAAGAAATATGAGAGAACACAGGTAAGCAGGTAGAAGCCCTTAAAGAGGAAACAAAAAAATCCCTTAAATAATTACAGGAAAATATAACCTAACAGGTGAAGAAACTGAACAAAACAATCCAGGATCTAAAAATGGAAATAGAGACAATAAAAAAAAAATCACAAAGGGAGACAACCCTGGAGATAGAAAACCTTGCAAAGAGATCAGGCATCACAGATGCACACATCATCAACAGAATACAAGAGATAGAAGAGAGAATCTCAGGAGCAGAAAATACCATAGAAAACATTGACACAACAGTTAAAGAAAAGGCAAAAAGCAAAAAGCTCCTAACCCAAAACATCCAGGAAATCCACGATGCAATGAGAAGACCAAACCTAAGGATAATAGGTATAGAAAATAGTGAAGACTCCCAATGTAATGGGCCAGTAAATATCTTCCACAAAATTATAGAAGAAAACTTCCCTAACCTAAAGAAAGAGATGCCCATGAACATACAAGAAGCCTACAGAACTCCAAATAGATTGGACCAGAAAAGAAAATCCTCCCGTCACATAATAATAAAAACACCAAGTGCACTAAACAAAGAAAGAATTTTAAAAGCAGTAAGGGAAAAAGGCAAATAACATATAAAGGCAGGCCTATCAGAATTACACCAGACTTCTCACCAGAAACTATGAAATCTAGAAGATCCTGGGCAGATGTCATACAGACCCTACAAGAACACAAATGCCAGCCCAAGCTACTATACCCAGAAAAACTCTCAATTACCATAGATGGAGGAAACAAGATATTCTATGACAAAACAAAATTTACACAATATCTTTCCACAATTCCAGCCCTACAAAATAGATGGAAAACACCAATACAAGGAGGGAAACTACACCCTAGAAAAAGCAAGAAAGTAATCTTCTTTCAACAAACCCAAATAGAAGATAGCCACACAAATATAAAAATAATATCAAAAATAATAGAAAGCAACAATTACTATTCCTTAATATCTCTTCACATGATGGACACAATTCCCCAATAAAAAGACATAGACTAACAGACTGGATACATAAACAGAACCCACCATTTTGCTGAATATAGGAAATGCACCTTAGTGTTTCAAAGACAAACTGCCTCAGAGTAAAAGGCTGGAAAACAATTTTCCAAGCAAATAGTTCCAAGAAACAAGCTGAAGTAGACATTCTAATATCGGATAAAACCAACTTTCAACCAAAAGTCATCAAAAAAGTTAAGGAATGATACTTCATTCTCATCAAAGGAAAAATCTACCAAGAAGAACTCTCAATTCTGAATATCTATGCTCCAAATACAAGAGTACCCACATTCATAAAAGAAACTTTACTAAAGCTCAAAGCACAAATTGCACCTCAGAAAATAATGATGGGAGACTTCAACACCCCACTCTCATCAATGGACAGATCATGGAAACACAAACTAAACAGAGACACGGTGAATCTAACAGAAGTAATGGACCAAATCAATTTAATGGATATTTATAGAACATTTCATCATAAATCAAAAGAATGTACTTTCTTCTCAGCACCTCATGATACCTTCTCCAAAACTGACCATATAATCAGTCACAAAACAGGCCTCAACAGATACAAGAAGATTGAAATAATCCCATGCCTCTGATCAGATCACTACAGGTTAAGGCTGGTTTTCAATAGCTATAAAACAACCGAAAGTCCACATACTCATGGAAGCTGAACAATGCTCTACTCAATGATAACTTGGTCAAGGAAGAAATACATAAAAAATTAAAAACTTTTTAAAGTTTAATGAAAATTAAGGTACAACATACCCAAACTTATGAAACATAAAGAAAGCAGTGGTAAGAAGAAAACTCATAGTTCTGGGTGCCTCAAAAAAGAAACTGGAGAGAGCATACACTAGAGGCTTAATAGCACACCTGAAAGCTCTAGAACAAAAAGAAGCAAATACACCCAAGCGGAGCTGGTGGTAGGGAATAATCAAACTCAGGGCTGAAATCGTCCAAACAGCAACAAAACCAGGAGCTGGTTCTTTGAAAAAAATCAACAAGATAGATAAACTCTTTGCCAGACTAACCAGAAGACACAGAGACAGTATCCAAATTAACAAAATCAGAAATGAAAAGGGAGATGTAAAAACAGAAACTAAGGAAATTAAAAAAAATCATCAGATCCTACTACAGAAGCCTATACTCAACACAACTGGAAAATCTGGATTAAATGGACAATTTTCTAGACAGATACCAAATACCTAAGTTAAATCAGGATCAGATAAACCATCTTAACAGTCCCATAACCCCTAAAGAAATAGAAGCAGTCATTAAAAGTCTCCTAACCAAAAAAAAGCCTAGGACTAGATGGGTTTAGTGCAGAATTCTATTAGACCTTCAAAGAAGATCTAATACTAATACTCTTCAAACTACTCCACAAAATAGAAACAAAAGGAACACTATGCAATGCATTCTATGACGTTACAGTTACCCTGGTACCAAAACCTCACAAAGACCCAACAAAGAAAGAAAACTTCAGACCAATATCCCCTATGAAAATCAATGCAAAAGTACTCAGTAAAATTCTTGCAAGCCAAATCCAAGAACACATGAAAGCAATTTACAGACTCAATGTAATCCCCCATCAAAATTCCAACTCAATTCTTCATAGAATTAGAAAGAGCATCTTCTGGGTATATGCCCAGGAGTGGTATAGCTGGGTCCACCGGGAGAGTTATGTCCAATTTCCGGAGGAA
>JADRCC010575108.1:0-10530 GCA_019843855.1 Hylomyscus alleni | reverse complement strand
AGAATTAGAAAGAGCAATTCTCAAATTCATTTGGAATAACAAATGAACCTGATAGATAAACCCTTAGTCAGACTAACCAGAAGGCACAGAGACAGTATCCAAATTAACAAAATCAGAAATGAAAAGGGAGATATAACAACAGAAAAGATCTTTACCAATTCTACATTTGATAGAGGGCTAATGTCCAATATATACAAAGAACTGAAGAAATTAGATTCCAGAGAACCAAATAATGAAATAGATTTGAAAACCCAGAAATGAACCCACACATCTACGGTCACTTGATCTTTGACAAAGGAGCTGAAA
The DNA here is from genome assembly GCA_019843855.1 of Hylomyscus alleni. Classification (NCBI taxonomy): domain Eukaryota; kingdom Metazoa; phylum Chordata; class Mammalia; order Rodentia; family Muridae; genus Hylomyscus; species Hylomyscus alleni. Next base: position 10,224 of record JADRCC010575108.1, on the reverse strand, counting down.
CCATTCAGTGGAAAAAAGACAGAATTTTCAACAAATGGTGCCAGTTCAACTGGCAGTCAGTATGTAGAAAAATGCAAATTGACCCATTCTTAATCGCCTTGTACAAAACTCAATTCCAAGTGGAATTCCACATAAAACCAGTTACACTGAAACTAATAGAAGAGAAAGTAGGGAAAAGTCTCTAACACATGGGCACAGGGGAAAAGTTCCTGAACAGAACAGCAATGACTTATACTCTAAGATCAAGAATCAACAAATGGGACCTCATAAAACTGAAAAGCTTCTGTAAGGCAAAGGACACTGTCAATAGGACAAAATGGCAACCAGCAGGTTAGTAAAAGATCTTTACCAATCCTACATCCGATAGAGGACTAATATCCAATATATACAAAGAACTCAAGAAATTAGACTCCAGAGAACCAAATAACCCTATTAAAAATGGGGAACAGAGCTATGCAGAGAATTCTCAACTGAGGAACTCCGATGGCTGAGAAACACCTAAAGAAATGTTCAACATCCTTAGTCATCAGGGAAATGCAAATCAAAACAACCCTGTGATTCCACCTCACACCAGTCAGAATGGCTAAGATCAAAAAACTCAGGTGGCAGGAGATGCTAGCAAGGATGTGGAGAAAGAAGAACACTTCTCCATTGCTGGTGGAATTGCAAGCTGGTGCAACTACTCTGGATATCAGTCTGACAGTTCCTCAGAAAACTGGACATAGTACTATCTGAGGACCCAGCTATGCCAGTATTGTGCATATACCAAGAAGATGCTCCAATATGTAATAAGCACACATGCTCCACTATGTTCATAGCAGTCTTATTTACAATAGCCAGAAGCTGGAAAGAACCCAGATGTCCCTCAACAGAGGAATAGATACAGAAAATGTGGTACATTTACACAATGGAGTATTACTCAGCTGTTAAAAAACAACTTCAGGAAATTCGCAAGCAAACAGATGGAACTTGAGAATAACATCCTGAGTGAGGTGACTCAATCACAAAGGAATAAACATGGTATGTACTCACTGATAAGTGGATAATAGCCCAAAAGTTCAGAATACCCAAGATTCAATTCATTGACCATATGAAACCTAAGAAGGAAGACCAAAATGTGGATGCTTCAGTGCTTATTAGAAAGGTAAACAAAATACTCACTGGAAGAAATATGGAGACAAAGTGTGGAGCAGAGGCTAAAGGAAAGGCCATCCAGAGACTGCCCCACCTGGGGATCCATCCCATATACAGCCCGAACATTATTGTAGATTTGGGGAAATGCTTGCTGATGGAAGCCTGATATGGCTGTCTCCTGAGAGGCTTTGACAGAGCCTGACAAATACAGAGGTGGAAGATAACAGCCAATCATTGGACTGAGCTTGGGAGATCCTGATGGAGGAGTTGGAGAAGGGACTGAAGGAGATGAAGGGGTTTGTAGACCTATGGAGGGAGCAACAGTGTCCACAGGCCAGACCTCCCGGAGCTCCCAGGTACTGGACCACCAACCAAAGAATACACATGGAGGGACCCATGGCACTGGCAACATATGTGTAAGAGGGTGGCCTTGTTGGATAGCAATGGGAGGAGAGGCCCTTGGGTCTGAGAGTGTTCGATATGTCAGTGTAGGAGAATGCCAAGGCCAGAAAATGGAAGTGGGTGGGTGGGTGAGCTCCTTCGTAGAGGCAGGGGAAGAGAGAATAGGGTAGGGGTGTTCCCAAGGGGATACCTGGAAAGGGGAAGACATTTGAAATATAAATAAAGAAAATATCCAATGAAAAAAAGAATTTAAAAATATTTATGGTGGACATGTTAAAGAAATGTGAATATTTAAGAAGAAATATAATATAAATTTGTATAGAAAAAAAGAAAAAGAAAAATCTCCATATTAATGTTCTATAACCATAGCCACTCTCTCCTCTTCTCCTGTTTGTGATACCAAACAAGGAGTGATGTGGTCTACAATTCTATATTATGATCATCTCAAGAATGTTTTATAATGTGGCAGGAAGGCAGAAGGGAAGGCTCGATAGTGGGAAGAAGGAGGCCACCGTTGGTGTGGCAGAGAGCAGTGGGGAGGGAGTAATCAGACCAGGTTATAATCAACCCTGCCTTTGGGCAGCTGCAGGCAGCAGTAGATGACTGTCCCCAAATGAACTCAATGGCACCCTGGAGGTTCTTTGTTTCATAATATTCAGTCAGGACTTTCCTTTTTTTTTTTTTTTTTTTTTTTTTAGAACCATATTCCTTCCATTTTGTGTTTGTATGGGATTCCTGTGTGTGCATGTGTGTACATCTGCATCCACATGTGTTTCTTGTGTTTATTCTTTTAGCTCTTTTCTCCTGTTTATTCTGATTTGCTTTCATTTTATTTTATTATTAGTCCTGTTTGTTTTCTAATGAGAGGCAGAAATGGTTTGGTTCCAGATGGGAAGGGATGCAGGAATTGGGGGAGGGAAAACTATAATCAGAATATCTAGCATGAAAAAACTATTTTCAATAAAAATAGAAAAAAATAACGTTATGACAAATATCTATAAAAATACTATATTGAAATCCATTACTTTGTAGGTTAATTTTGTATGTGCATCTCTGTGTGCTTATATGTATCTATGTATATGTATGTGTGTGTATGTGTGTGTGTGTGTGTGTATCCATGACTTACTGTAAATCCCTCTGCTCACCATGTTGTTTTGTGTACTCATAGTCAGCTCTCTTGTATTACTAAACATTGTTACAAGCATGTATGACCAAGACTTCCAGACATTCTTACTTTTAGAACAGCACATTTTTAAAACAGAAATAATGAATAATTGATTATATAGGAATATGTGAACAACAAATAACTATATATTTTTTGGAGTGTAACTCAATTTTAACATGCAATGTAGCCAATATATCATATGGAATGTCCCTTAAAGTCCAACAGAAATACAGAAGTAAGTAGAGTTGATTCAACTGAGTTCACTGTCTGAATATTTTTAGAAGGATGGACCAGTGAACATATAGGTTAGAAGCCTTCCTACAATGTGAAAACATTGCTAAGACATGAAAACTAAGGGAAGACTAAGTTCTCTGAGGTTATGTCCATGCGTCATTTTGATTTGCTCATACAAGAACTCATCTATCCATTCACTGTGCGTGTCCTGAGGGTCGAGTGTGCACCAGAACTTGGATTTCACTTCTCCGGTTAGTAGCTAAGAGCCTAATGCAAGACAGTCAGCCAAACATTTGCAATTACACTGCACCAGTTTTAGCAAGCACTGGTGTTTTCCCCTTATTGAGAGAAAAGCAAGGCATGAAGGAGGGAGGCTGTCTACTGGGTCACATAGATGAGGCTATGGGTCATAGGCAGCATCGATGCAACAAAACACTGCAACTGAGGGCTGAAGAGATGGCTCAACTGGTAACGTATTTGTCTTACAAATACAAAGACCTGAGTTCAGACCTAAGGACACTTGGCAAAAAGCTGGACATGATGACCTGTGCCTGTAATCCCTACTAGGGAAGTGGGGACCGAGTGGACAGGCACGCTTTCTAACTAGTGAGCTCTTGTTCTGAAGAAAGACCGTGACTCAAACAATCAAAGACACCAAAATCAAACAAGGTAGATAGCTCATGAAAAGCAATAGCCAAGATCCTCCTCTGGCCTGAACATCGCCTGCCACATACACAATGTACTAATAAAATTCCCGTAGAGAAGTAGTTTTAAAGACGTGCTTCTAGACCCAGGTTTTTCTGGCGAAGGCTGGCATTTCCATCGTTTTTTATAGCCCCAGGAGATTCTCAAGCTTGGACTCTTAGCCACTGGGCTGTTTTTTTCTTAGTTTGTTGCTGGAAATAGGTTTCGTTTAATGGCACGTGGTAATGTTGGGCTGCTTTGTTGAATGGAAGGAATGAACAAGGTAGCCCAAACCCTTAGGTAGTTTCTTTCTCTATTGCCTTTTTTTTTTTTTTTAAACTCTTTCTCAATAACATAAAGAAATGGCCTTGCTCATTCCTTTACTTGGGGTACCAGGCTAGCCCAGTGTCTGAGGAATAGACATGGAAATAAAGATTCCAAGGCAGCAATGATAACAAGTGGATACTCGAGGTTATTTAGAACAAAGCCTTCCCTGGTGCCTGATATCTCTGTCCTTGTTCCTTTCCAGCTGTGCCCGGTCCAGAAAGGAACACGCTACATCTGGATGGACTGTGCAGAGAAGACATCTGGAGCCGAATTAGTAACTTGTCTCATTGCTATGATGAAATAACGGACAAGAGCAACTTAAATATGCAGTAGTTTATTTTGCCTCACCGATCAAGGGTATTCGAGGCTAAAACTGAAATAGAAACACAAAGAAACACTCTTCACCAGCTTAGTCTCCGGCTTACTCAGTTACTCCCTTGCCCAGGGATGGTAGCACCCATGGTGGGCTGGATCATCACATATTAATTTGAAATAAAAAAAAAAAAAAACACCTCACAAGCATGCCCACAGACCAGTGTGACGCAAGCAATTCTTCACTTGAGGCTTTCTCTTCCAAGATGACTTTAGGAGGTCTTGGAGGCAGGAACAGGGGACACACTACATCTGTAGTCTGGAGCCAGAGAAATGAGGAATTTGGGTGGTAGTCAGCTCACTTTCTTCTTTTATTAAGCTCTGGACATGAAGTGGTACCATGACTATTTAGGGTAGCTCTTCTGACTATAGTTAACCTAATCTAGATACGTCTCACATACATGCCCAATGTTTGTTCCCATGAGAGCTCAAGGCCTATCAAAGGAATATTAATGATTACAGATGAGTTTGCTTTTAAATCACCTCTAAGTCTGCTGAGTAAGTCAATGACAGCTGTAATGATGTCTGTAAGAGACAGACACAGGCAGAGAGAAAGGGCCCAGGCCATCTGCTTTGCAAATCAGCCTGTCACAAAGTATCAAGCCCCACAGCAGAAAACCCAGCTTACTTCTGCACTCTTGGTGAGAAGATTCTCCTCCAAACACACATTTTTTTTTTTTCAAAAGCAGTATTTCTTCTCAAATACAGAAGAACATGTCAAGGTACAAAAACAATATGTAGTTCAGCCAAGATCATTATCGGATGGAAATGAAGACATAATTCATATATCACGTGTTAACCTAAGGCATTACACTGACTGCCTATAGATGTGAGCCAGAAAATGAAAGAAGTGTTGCCTCCAACATTGCCTTCAAAAGATGAAGAAACAACTATTCTGAGATGTGGTAAAGCTGTTTAAGATCAGATGGGGACTAAAAGCCCTGTTCTCTGAACTTCTAACACATCTTGAGTTCTGCCAGTAACTTTCAAATCTGGCTAACATTAATATTAGTAGGGGGTTCTTAGAATCATCACAGGCAAAAAAAAAAGCAACATTCTCTGGACCCAAGCACTCACACACAAGCTGATATGTTATAAGGCCTGTTTATTAACGTTTTTCTCCCCTGAGCAATTTTAAACTGAAGTCCAAACACTGAAGGACACTAAGCAATGTTAGTATTTTAGTATCATTTAGAACTGCCCCTAAATTATAAGAATTTATAATTTAATGTTTGAAGTAGGGTCAAAGAGTTTGTATTTACAGTGTTAGTATATAAAGCTTACATTACTGGTTAAAATTGTCCAGATTAAAATTCTAATTCTTTAGCTGAGGAGTTAGCTCTGTTGGTGTGGAATGCTTGACTAGCATTCACAGTGCACACGGTTACACCTTTAACACTTAACAATCCAAGTTCGTGCCTGTAAGCCTGGCACTTGAAAAACAGAAGAATCAGGAGTTCAAGATCATCTTCAGTAACATAGCAAGTTCCAGGTCAGCTGGACCAAATAAGACCTTGTCCCCAGACCAAAAACAAGTAGAGACTAGAGAGATGGCTCAGCAGTTTAGAGTGCACATTGCTCTTACAGAGAATCTGAGTTCAGTTCCCAGAATTCATGTTTCTTGGCTAACATCATCTATAACTCTAGCTCCTGGTGATCCATCACCTTTTTCTGGCCTTCAAAAGCACCTGCACACACATGCACATACTTATACATGGACACATACTTACACATAATTAAACATAAAATATAAATAAATCATAAAACCATCAAACCAATAAAATCCTAGTTCTGTTACCTTCTTACTAAGAAATGATGGGAGAGTTATGTACTGGGGTTTATTTTTTCTCTCCATTCATCTTGACCTCAAGGAAACATCTAGGGCTATCTTTCCTTTACCTAACTGACAGCCTCTCAAAACATGGCCTCTTGTGCACTGAGGTCTGGACATTGCTAAATGTCTGCAGCGCAGATTCCCCACAGTAAATAATTTCCTATCCCAGTGTCAGGCGTGCCAAGGTACAGAAACTGTGCTCAGTGACACTAGTTCTCCCTGCGGCAGCTGGAAATACTAAAGATCTTTTTAAAAAGAAACAGAGGGAAATACCTTTCTTAAAGTAGAAGCTATATGAGTCTCCTCAGTGGTAGGGAAATGGAGAGCAGATGCCTGTATATCGTAACTAGGGAGGGTGTATTGCCTGTGGAAATTTTAAACACATCAATAAACTACACAGACATTATTTGGGGGTTTTAAAATTATAATTATCAAATATAAGAAATACTGAACAATGTTATTACCCAAATAACTTCTCCCCCCAGGGCATTCCATTTCCACAGCCCCTGTCACCCCTATACCTCTGGATATGGCAACTTACTAAGAATGAGATACTGAAGTGTCTAATATAGGCAAAGCACACCAACCTTCCTGAGAACTAGCAAAGGCTTTTGCAGGGGATTTTGTTTGTTTTCCCATTTGTTTGCTTGCTTTGAGACAGGATCTTGTGTATCACAGCATGAACTCAATGGAGCTATGCAGTTAAGAATGATCTTGAAGTTTTGATTCTCCTGCATTTATTCTGATCTCCCAAGTAAATGTTAAGGCAACATATGCCAAGTTAATTGGGTGTTGTGGACTGAGCCCAAGGCTGCATGAATTCAGAAGGAAAAATTCTACCAACCGAGCTATATCGCTAGCACAAAGGATGTTACTATGTCCATAAACACTTTTTGTAGGTAGTAGAAGTGGACCTGAAACTTCTAAAAATTTTCACAGCTATAAAGCTTTTCAGAAGTGTTCTATTGGTACAAACTATAGACAAGGAAATCAAAGAAGCAATATTTCAATTTTAACACATTAGTTTTTTTCATATCAAAAATTAGAATAATCCAATATAAAGGAAATGTCTATGTAATAATAACACAGGGAAGTTTTTACAATGTAGTAAGTTGGTGAATCCTAGTATGCCACTGCCATGATTTGGTTGACAAGATATTCCCAGAAGTAGATCAAGTAAATGCTGATTAATATGATTGTTGGTTTCAAATAAAGCAGTGCAGAAGTCTTGGCTTCTCGAGATTTTTGTCATTGTTATTGGTAGAAAGCAAGATCTGTCATTTTAATCTCTGGGTTTATCCAAATGTTTTAAAGGATACTTGTCCTGGTTGGTTTTTGTCAAGTTGACACACATCTAGACAAATTTGAGAAGAGGGAATCTTAATTTAAAAATACCCTCATCATATAGTCCTGTGAACAAGTTTATGAAGCATTTTCTTACTTGATTCTTAAATATGGTGGTCAAGTTCCTGGGAGCTCTGGGGGGTCTGGGCTGCTGACATTGTTGCTCCTTCCATGGGGCTGCAAACCCCTTCATTTCCTTCAGTCCCTTCTCCAACTCTTCCATCACAGACCCCTGAGCTCAGTACAATGGCTGGCTTTGAGCTTCCACCTCTGTATTTGTCAGGCTCTGGCAAAGCCCCTCAGGAGACAGCCATATTAGGCTTCCATTACCAAGCACTTCCACCCAAAGAATACACATAGAACAACCCAAGATGCTGGCCACATATGTGGCAGAGTATGACCTTGTTGGATATTAGTGGGAGGAGAGGCTCTTAGGCCTGAGGGTGTTCAATGCCCTAGTGTAGGGGAATGCCAGGGCGGGAGAATGGGACTATGTGGTTGGAGGAGCACCCTCATAGGGGAGGGGGAAGGGAGATGGAATAGGGGGTTTCTGAAGGGGAGACACAGAAAGGGGAAAAACATTTGAAATGTAAATAAAGAAAATATCCAATAAAAAAAAAATCAATCTGGGAGGGCCCAGTCCATTACAGATGATGCGAGACCTGGGTAAGTGGCCCTCTGTTGTAAAAAAGAAGATTGAGCAAGCCATGGTGAACATGCTAGTAAATAGTTTTCCTTCATGGCTTCTACTTCAGTTCCTGCTCCTAGGTTCCTTTGCTGAGTTCTTGGCCTGAGTTATAAGCTGAAATAAACCCTTTCATTCACAACTAACTTTTGGTCATAGTATTTTATTACAGCAAACAGAAATCCTAACTTAGAAAGCTCTTATCTGAAGTTAGTCTGCTTTCAGCTAAGGAGACATACTATACCTCCTCTCAAGCTGGATAATGACTCCAAAGACTAATCTCACAGATAAAAAGCAGTATCGATCATTCAATTTCAAGGTTGAATACAAAGGTACTAGAGCAGGAATTGGAGAGATGCAGCCCCAGGGGAAAATAATTCAATATTCCATGGAAATGTTCTGCTTCTAACTTTGCTCCTGATATAACATAGGAAAACCAAATGGATGACTCATACAATATTGCAAGCATTAGTTCCCAATCATCAAAACAGTAGATTATATTTTAAGGAAAAAGGTTATATCCAGGGCACTTAACCTTCATGGGCTAGCTTCAGATGTCTCCATCGCCATTTAAATTCTTTAAAATATGCTGTTCACTTCCCTATCATCTTCAAAAGTAGCACACAGCATCGTTATGGTACTTTGGGATTTAGCTACCTGTAATTAGTTGTGGAATTCTATATCACAAAATCATACTCTGGTGGTAACTAGCACATTCTGTCACTTGAGCAAAGGAGGTACAGATTGCCCACTCTACTCTTGCATTTTTACTGTTGATTTTGTTGTCACTATTCTTTGATGCCTGTGGTTTGTCCTTGGTGGCCTTGTTTTCCACTGTGTTCTTCTAGGGTCTTCTACATTGTTCAGACATGCAAATTCATATAGAAATGCTTGCTGAAGTTGCTTTATATATTTATAATATAGTATATATAGGGTAAAAGGTCAAAACCCACTTCTAGTTTTGAAAATTTACCAACCTCCACCAGTCCCTGAGTTCAAAACTCCACCAATCCTGGAGCTCAAAATTCAACAAGTCCATGAGCCTGCCTTGAAATCCCATCAATCCCCACACTGGAAATCTTTGCCATGGAAAACTCCACCTCCAAGAAACCCTAGACAAAGATGGCCTCCCTCTCAGTTCCCAGTTGCTTCTCTCTCCTGTGAAGAGGCAGCCATCATCCCTGGTTTTTCCTCCCAGAAAATCTAATGTGTAAGGTTTGTTTTGCAGTGTGACTTTGTGGTATTCCTTGGTTCCTGACTTCCAAGATAGCCTTCCCTCAGAGCCACAGCCCTTTCACTTGGAAAAACCTTTTCCTTCAGAGTTGCAACACTTAGAGAAATGGTGTCTAGAGGTTAGGCCTCTGAGAGAAGACTGGAATTAGATGAAGTGAAGAGAGTGGGTTTCCTGATGACATTAGTAGCTTTATAAGAAATGGAAGACAGCCCTGAGTCTGTAACCTGTCTTATCTTACCATGTGATGTCCTCCACTGTGTAATGGTACAGCCAGGAGGCTTTGACCAACTGCAGAGCAGATGCCAACACCTTGTCCATGGAGACTTCAACCTCTGAACCTGTGGCCTAAGTCAATCTCCATTTTATAAACTACCCTTTCTGAAGTATTTATCTACATAAAAACAAATGCACTATGTTAGCCACCTCACACTCCTTAACCAAAATTAAAATGCTGGGCATGGTGGCACGCACTTATAATTCCAGCACTTACAGTACTGAGGTGGAGGGGCACCACTTTAAGGGCATCTTTGGCTATACAGCAAAACTTCCAAATAATATAATACAAAATAATCTGGGTCACATTATTTTACTTCTGGATTTTACACTTAGCATCAGATTTGAAGCACAAAGTATTCTTGAACCAGTGAAGTAGATAATCAAATTAAGTGTCTTCACATAATGGAAAGACAATTTCCTGAAGCAGGTGAAGAAATAGAGCTAGGGAGAAGTGCTCCAAACTTACAGTAGTGAATCTGTGACCTCATCATAAACTAGTTACATCAGAATACCTATGTCATGCCTATACATTG
>JADRCC010575107.1:0-12024 GCA_019843855.1 Hylomyscus alleni | reverse complement strand
CAAAAAAAAAAAAAAAAAAAAGAATCTGTGATTGCTGGTCAGGCTAAGTCTGGAAATCATTGATGATTAACAAGAGATTGGCACCATTGAGGTGATAATGCCCACTGTTCTTTGGGGCCATAGGAAATATTTCCTCCAGGTCAACACTTAGAAGTTATCATCTAAGAAGGCCAAGACCACATCTCAGGCTGGAGGATGAACTTGGCAATGTGTAGAAGTCACCCACATTCATACTGTTTTGAAGGCATGAAAGATGCAAGATTGAGGAGCTGAGGCCTGGTACCATGTGTCCGGGTCAGCATCCCTGAAGGAAGACAAGAAAGGCCAAGGCTGAAGGTGTATCAGCTACAGTGAAGCCTCCAGGATATTGGAGATACCGGGACCATTTGATATCCACCAAGAACAGCAGCAAGTGTGGAGTGTAGCTAGCCTGAACATAAAAGACAACCTGCATATTCTGAAGCTGACAGAGCTGGGGAGGTGTGGCTGCCCAAAGCCTTTGAAGCCGAAAGATCGTGAGTGGTGATCTGGTAGACGCCAAACACTGAACTACAGAATCTTGATCTTGGTTCGGTTTAAGTTTGAGTGTTCCTATGTCAGGGTTCTTCTGGAATAAGACGGATTTAACTGGTTTTTGATTGTATAGAAGTCCACAGTTAAGAGACCTCAGAGTCTTTAAGAAACCTGGGATCGTTTCAGAATTTTTTATAAGTGCTCTGCCTACAAGTGTGTGTATGAGTGTGTGTGTGTGTGTGTGTGTGTGTGTGTGTGTGTGTGTGTGTTTATCAAGTACATGCCTGGTGTCCACTGAAGTGATAAAAGGGTATTGGGTTCCCCAGAACTGGCGCCACAGATGGTCCTGAGCCACCTTGTGAGTGCTGGATACAGATCCTGAGCTCTCTGAAAGAACAAGTGCTCTTAAATGCTGGGCCATTTCTCCAACCCCAGAGCCCTTGGACTTTTCAAGTGGTGAAATGTTTAAACACCATGGAACTTTTATATTAGATTATGTTTTATATTCTAATATTACCATAGATCTTTGAGACAAAAATAAAAATTGTGGCTTAAAGTGTTGTGTGTGTGTGTCCATTTGAGAAGAGGTGGACTGTCCTGGTTAGCTGTCAACTTGACAGATTAGAATCACCAAAAACGAAGTCTCAACTGAGTAACTGTCACTATCAAGTTGGTATAAGCATGATGGTGAGAGATTTTCTTGATTGTTAGTTGGTATAAGGGAGAGCGACCCACTGTGGGAAGTACCGTCCCCTGGGCAAGTATCCTGGACTATCTAAAGAAGCTAGTAGAGTATCAGCCTGAGTGATGAGCCAACAAGCAATATCCCTCCATGATTCATGCCTCAGGGTTCCTGTCTTGAGTTTCCTGGGTCTGTGACCTGGAAGAGAAAGCCAGACATTCTTCTCCAAGTTGCTTTTGGTCAGCATGCTCTGTCACAGCCACAGAAAGAAAACTAAATCAATGCCTTTGACAAGATAGACCACAGACACCAGCCCCAGACAAGATAGACCACAGACACCAGCCCCCAAATCTTGTTTTGGGCAGACAGAGTTCAAGTCACAGCATAGCTAGAGAGTAAGTTGCCCCCTAAGCAATGGGCAGGATTCCAACAAGATCCATGAGCCCTGGACTACTTTGAGGTTCTCTAGAAGGAGGCAGAAATACAGGATTCCTTACATGAGGGCAGGAGCTGAGAGCTGAACGAGGGTTGAACCCTGCAGCTTAAGATATCAGCACAAGTCTTTCCATCTCATACTGGTGTGAGCTCTAAGACAGACACCCCAAACTGGCTATTCCAGTCTCAGCAGAACCAGAACCGCCCAACTGACAAGAGACCTTGGGGACACAAGCCTGGCTGGTATGTTTGATGTAGCACCTAATCTCAGCCCAAGTGAAGCCTGGGAGCAGTCGCCTCTAGCCACTGAACTTTGGGGCAACTTACTACAGCATAAAGTGATACAGTACAAAGTGTGTCATGAGGAGCCCCCATTCCTGATGTTGAGCACACAGAATAAAATGAAAGGAAACATGTTTGTGGCTGAGTTACGGGCGTTCAGGTAAAACCCCACAAGTTCTTGAATCACAGAGTGATAAAATCAGAACCATACATGAGCATGGCACATATAATAGTTTCATGATTCAGTATCAGTATCTTCCACATGGTCCCACCTCTTAACACGAAAGATGTCAGGTGTTCTCTCGTCCTGTTGTCAAGCTAACAAAAGCAAGAGATGGGACTCTGTGTCCCTCTGCACAGCACCCGGCTGTGAGAAGCCACATGCGTGGTTTGTCAGGAGTCATATATTGTAATTGCTCTTCCCCAGACAGAAGAGAGGGTTATTTTCCCAAGGGTAATGTCTTCCCAGCAGAGCTAACAAAAGTTTTGAAATCGTCTCCGCAAGTCCCATGAAGAGCCTGTACTGGCTGGTTTTGTGTGCCAACTTGACACAGGCTGGAGTTATCACAGAGAAGGGAGCTTCAGTTGGGGAAGTGCCTCCATGAGATCCAGCTGTGGGGCATTTTCTCAATTAGTGATCAAGGGGGTAGGGCCCCTTGTGGGTGGTGCCATCCCTGGGCTGGAAGTCTTGAGTTCTAGAAGAGAGCAGGCTGAGCAAGCCAGGGGAAGCAAGCCAGAAAGGAACATCCCTCCATGGCCTCTGCATCAGCTCCTGCTTCCTGACCTGCTTGAGTTCCTGTCCTGACTTCCTCTGGTGATCAACAGCAGTGTGGAAGTAAGCTGAATAAACCCTTTCCTCCCCAACTTGCTTCTTGGTCATGATGTTTGTGCAGGAATAGACACCCTGACTAAGACAAATTGGTACCAGCAATAGTGGGGTATTCCTGTGACAACCTGACCATGTTTTGGGGAGGACTGTGGAAGGACTTTGGAACTTTGAGCTGGAAGAGCCACTGGTTGTTAAGAACTCTGTGGGATGTTCTGTAGGAGCTTGGATGATCTTGTTGAGAACAGTGCAGAGATGGAGGCCTGGCTTTCGAAATTTCAGAGGGAAGATTAAAGACTCTTATCAGGGCCATGTTGTTCTGATTGTGAAGATTCTGTGGTTTTGGTTAGCTGGGGCTGAAGTATCAGCTGTGATTAACAAGATACCAGAACTACTAAAGCGAAGACTTTGCATTACTGGGACTATTGATGCTGGTTAGCTGAAGCTAAGACATTAGCGGTGATTAAGAAGAAACCAGCATCACTGAGGTGACCTCTTCTGGGAAGTGTTTTCTGAGAGCACAAAGAGGCTGTGTTCCAGAGATAGCCACGGTTGTGCCTTGTGCTGCAGCAGGACTTGGTAATGTGTAAGAGTCACCCATGTAGTACTGGTTTTGAAGGCATGAAGGGGTTATGAAGAGCAGTTGAGGCTCAGCACAGTGAGAGACCAATGGAGGCCATTGGTGAAGGTACGGCCTCAGTTGCAATTGATGGCCCAGGACTGAAGGGGGCATGCAAAGGAGTTGAAGCTTGGCACCATGAAGAGAGCCTATGAGAGGCTATTGGTGAAGCCTAATTACAGCAAAAGACAGCAGTGTTTTGGAAATGCCAGTACCATGCAATGACCACTAAGGACTGCAGCAGCAGTGGAGTACAGGCATCTGGAGCCTAGAAGACAAGATGTGTGCTACAAAGGGCAGAGCTGGAGAAGTGACCCATGCCCTTAGAGAAGCCCAGAAGATCGTGAGTTGGATTCCAGACATTGGTTTTGCTTTTGATTGTGACTGTGCCCTGATATTTTTCCCTCTTGAAGGAAGAAAGTATTTTAGTGGAGTCCACAGTTAAGAGACTTTGAATTTTAAAAGATATTTAACATTTTACGTTGATTGAACTTTTAATATGTAAAGACTGTGGGACTTTAGATCTTGGGGATGAATAAGAAAGTAAGGGTTGAGGCTTAATAGTGATGTGTTTGTGTGTCAAGTTGACAAGGGGTTAATCGTACTGGCTGGTTTTGTGTGTCAACTTGACACAGGCTAGAGTTATCACAAAGAAGTAAACTTCAATTGGGGAAGTGCCTCCATGAGATCCAGCTGTGGGGCATTTTCTCAATTAGTGATCAAGGGAGTAGGGCCCCTTGTGAGTGGTGCCATCCCTGGGCTGGAAGTCTTGGGTTCTAGAAGAGAGCAGGCTGAGCAAGCCAGGGGAAGCAAGCCAGCAAGGAACATCCCTCCATGGCCTCTGCATCAGCTCCTGCTTCCTGACCTGCTTGAGTTCCTGTCCTGACTTCCTCTGGTGATCAACAGCAATGTGGAAGTAAGCTGAATAAACCCTTTCCTCTCCAACTTGCTTCTTTGTCATGATGTTTGTGCAGGAATAGAAATCCTGACTAAGACAGAGCCTGAAATCAAACACTTAAAAGAAATGACATATTAAATAATGTGCCCTAAATCAAGGCTGGAGAACGAAGGCGAGTCTTTCCCTTCCAGCTCCCAGTTCCTTTTTGAAAAATCTAATGCTAATTCCCCAAGTTCATATTCTTAATAATACAGATTATGCCATAACACAATGTGCACTTCAAACCAGTCTATTTAAGAAGTTGGTGAAAGGTTTTCATAACATGGAATTATACGCACAAAGAACTCATAACACCCTGTCACTGAATCCTACAACTTACACAGCACAAAGGTTCATTTGCCGCCTTGAATGAGAAAGATGTCAAAGAAATGAAAAATAATTTGAGGGCACAGTGAGAACCCAAATGTAGGGCTCACTGCCCAGAATCTTCCTACAGATGGCCCCACCTCTTAACAAGAAAGATGTCAGAGTTAAGAACCAGTAGTGCCCACACATGTGTTTACAAATGGGGGAAGATGGACAGAGGGCCAGTATCTGTTGCCATGACATAATGTTGTGATCCCTTGCCAAACAGAAGCTCCCGAGAGTCTGTGTTGCTTTCTGGGTTCCTGAAGGAAGCACAGCTAAGATGCTTCAGGGGCCACAGGTTGTTTTCAGGAGAGTGACCAGTTCTGGACCTAGTGTAAGCAGTAGGTGGCACACACACTCACAAAGCTGCTCTCGTCTTCTTAGACATCTACCAGAAAGCTGTCCAGAGGACACAGCAGATTAAAAAGCAATGGTCATCTAGATACATCTCTAAAGACGGGGTCTGCCTTGAGGTATCAGCTCCTCCCGTCCCACCGTTGGGGTTCTATTTCCCGGGGTATGTAGCAACCGAGATAATTACTCCGTAATTACTCAGAAACCGAGTGTGCCTTACATGCTCATGTGGAAGTGACTGAATGGCCCTCCTAAGTGTCTCGTGGATGCTCGTTTCTCCCACTTCTCAAGAGCTCTGAATGTGGGACTTTGCAGACACAGTTGCAGAAGGACTGTTGGTCACTTTCCTGTTGCTGTGACCAGACACGCTGACTATGCAACTTAAGGAAGGATTTACCTCAGCTCACAGCTCAAGGGTGCCATCCATCATGGTGGGGAAGTCAAGGCAGAGCCAGTCATGCTGCGTCTACATCCAGAAGCAGAGGGATGAATGCCTGGGCTCAGCTCACTGTCACTATCATACGGTCCAGGATTCTACCCCAGGAAAGAGTGCCACCCACATGGACAAGTCTCCCCATCTCAATTAATGTAATCAAAATGATCCCCAAAGGCACGCCCAAATGAGTCCAGATGAGTCATCCAGATGAGTCCAGATGAGTCTAGAGCCCATCAAGTTGACAACTGAGTGGCCTGTCACAATGGCACTTGTTAACTTGATACTCAAACACATCACCCTAGATTATCACCTTCTGCTGCTTATCCCCAAAGTCTCCTGTTCATCTCAGAATATAAAATACAATCCAACTTCAAAAGGCCCCAAGGTCTTTAACAACTACAGCAGCTTTAAAGTCTAAATAAAGCCCAGGTCTCATTTCAGATTCAAGGCAATCTCTCAACTATGAGGTCCTATAAAGTAAAAATAAAAAGTTACATACCTCCAACATACAACAATGTTGTACAAAATAAACATTGCACAGAATAAATGTGTCCATTCTGAAATGGAAGGATCTGCATATATCAAGACATGACTAGGCCTAACCAAGATGAAATGCCAGCGGGGCAAACACAAGTCTTTTGTTTGTTTGTTTGTTTGTTTGTTTGTTTTTGTTTTTCGAGACAGGGTTTCTCTGTATAGCCCTGACTGTCCTGGAACTCACTCTGTAGACCAGGCTGGCCTCAAACTCAGAAATCCGCCTGCCTCTGCCTCCCAAGTGCTGGGATTAAAGGCGTGCGCCACCACCGCCCGGCTGCAAACACAAGTCTTGCAACTCCATGTGCAGCATCTAAGACTCAAGATGTAACTGGCTGGCTCTAGGGGACTTAGATAGTCTAGTTAGCCTCCAGTTACACCATCCAAAACACACATAGCCTCTCTCTAAGGTTACGTCTATGCCATGCCTAGAGCTTCCCTTGGCCCTGCTCCAAAATCCTGGCATCTCCACTATCCTAGGGTGTCCACTGTAACCTAAGCTTAGCCTGCAAAGTCAATACCACATGGCTGATGCCGCCAAGTTCTTCTGACAGCTCAAGCTGTAGCACGGCCCCCTTGTACCATAGCTGTATCATAGCTTGTGAGTGCTGACTCTGAGGAAAACATTTCCCTGGGCTGTTGCCTTTGAGGGAACCTATTTTAGACTTTCCTCCTTCAAATGAATTTGGATGTTCACTGCACTGTGCCTCTAATGGGTAGGGCCTTCATGACACCTTTGTTCCTGTCCCAGTGCCACACAGGTGTCTCGTGAGTGCTGTTGACCTCTTTAACCGTTCCACCTGCTCTCTCAGCACCGAGCTCCATGCTCTCCTGTCTCAAAAGCTCCTCTACCAAACAAATCATTCATCCATTTTTTTTTTTTTTAAATTCAGCTTTGCTCAAGTTCTTATAACACGGAAACCCACAGCCAATCAAAACGCAGAGGGCAAATGACCATGTGGTACTGAGCCCCAACCGTGGCTTCTATAACAAAAGTCTTCCACTCAAGGCTTAGAGAGATCATGGTAGGATAGCAGGCATCAGGGGAACAAAGAGCTGCTGGGAGACTGTCTCTCCGAGACATGTGAAAGCTACACCCATGAAACCTCACCAACGTGGCTGCCTAAGCGTGATGATGTAACTGTCTGGCTCTAGGGGACTTAGATAGTCTAGTTAGCCTCCAGTTACACCATCCAAAACACACATAGCCTCTCTCTTAGGCTACATCTATGCCATGCCTAGAGCTTCCCTTGGCCCTGCTCCAAACAAAGGCATTACCAACAGACATGCTAATGTGAACAACATCTCATGGGGCCCAACCCTAGACAGAGAGCCATGGCAGCTAAGGAGTGGGAACACTGAGGGAGGAGCAGCCATCTTCTCCAGGGAAGAACCCCAGACTAACTCTCTAGTGCACAGTGGTCAGCCCCAAAGTCACACTCATGGGTGTGCCGCTACATAGACTGAGCATTTGTACTTCTATATTTAGGAATGTCTGTGTGTCCGTCTGTATGTATATGTGTGTGATAATAATTAAAGAAAAAGAGGTCATGAATTGGAAGAAAAGCAAGGGGTTACATGGGAGAGACTGGAGGGAGGGAAGGGGGAAGTTACACTTTAAAAAATTAAAAAATCAAGCTAAAACAATTTTTTATGAAGATTTTTTCATAAAGACAATAAACATTGATCGAGCAGCAAAAAAAAATTAAAAATTAAAAAATCTTGTAAAAAATGAGTGCATGCTACTCTTAGAGAAAACCCAAATTTGGTTCCTAGTACCCCGATCAGGCATCTCGAAACCACCGGTTGATATCAGCTCCAGGGGATAAACAACCTTTTCTGTCCTCTACAAGTACCTATATGTACATATGTTCACCGAGACAGACATGTGCACACAGAAATAACTATTACACACACACACACACACACACACACACACATTTATAGATATAATGGTTACGAGTGAGTAGCCTCCACAGGCACACCTTCGGTTCACCTGTGAAAGAATCCTACATTGTAGCTGGGCAGAGGTGGCACACGCCTTTAATCCCAGCACTTGGGAGGCAGAGGGAGGCGGATTTCTGAGTTCGAAGCCAACCTAGACTACAAAGTGAGTAGCAGGACAGCCAGGAGAAACCCTGTCTTGAAAAACCAAAAAAAAAAATCCTACATTGTGTGATGCCACTGGTATGAAGAATAGGCAGATTCATAGTGCGGGCCAGAGGAATTGAAGGGTGAGTGCTAGCAGGGGTGATGAGATGTCCTTAGGTCAGACAGTGTTAAAAGCTGTCTGACTTTGTGAACACATCCTTAGGGTAGATTTTAGGTTGGGCATTAGCCTGGGGTACATGAGCCCTGGGATCTATTGCCAGCACTGGAAAAAAAAAATAAATTTTATAGAATGACCATTTCTTCTCAATAGAAATAATAAAAAGACACCAGCTCTGATTGTTTCTGCCAGAAGGCAGAAATGGGTCCTGGTATGCAAGGGTCACGCCTCCCCTAGAGAGAGAAGGGCCCTGAGCCTTCTAAAGTCAAGACCTAAAGAGATGCTCTTGGCAGAGCCCTCTGCTGATGGTGTGTCCACTGTGGCCTCTTTGGGAGAAGTCAGTTCACTGTCAGAGGCCTAAATGCCCAGTCTCCATGACACTGCTATAAGAAAGTGTGGCCTTCTGCCTTTCTCAGCTCCTCCTAGTGTGGGGTGGCATATCTGGTAGGTCACATCGATCACAGATTCCCTGACTTCCAAAGCCACGTACACACCCAGGGAAGGGGACACAGCGCTGTGTGGAAGAATTCACTCTAACTGGGGATTTAGTAGAAGGAATAGGAGGGAAAGAGGGGCCCAAGAGCATGTAGCACTGTGCAGAGGGACAGGGGCCGGAGGCCAACAGAGCCAGGGTCCCCACCAGCTGCTTCTGCAGCATGGCCAGCATGGCCTTTCCTGGCTTCGGAGTGTTTATCCCTGTTCTCTGATGGAAATGAAGAGCGGATGTGTCCCACACAGCTTCCATCCATAACTACCCTTCTGAAAGTGAGGGTGTCTATGAGCCTCCAGGTGACACTGATTGTAGCTTTGGAGGTGGTGCTTAGAAAATGTTAGAAAATCAGAAGGCCCAAGTCCCGACGTGGGGAAACATCCCAGAGGCAGAATGGACACAGGTTCCCTACCACAACCTGGCTCTCTATGGTTCCTGTGTCTTCCCACTCCTCACAGATTCTTTGGGAATTCTCTAGAAATGGCTTTCCAGGAGCAAGACAGGCGGGTGGGACAGAGGGAACAGCCAGCCCTGCAGCTCATTGCATAGCCCAACTCTGATCTCAGGCCTGTATTGTGTTCTAGTGTGGTGCTAAAATGACCTCAGGAGAAACCCAGTCACATCGTGTCCCTCAGCTGTCCCCACCAGCCTGGCCCAGTCAGACTCTCAGCTGGCTGCAGCTGGCAGCACCCTGTGTCCAGCAGCTGTCTTGGTAGGGACATTCTCATACCCAGCCTTTCCCAGGAAGGAGAGTGGTGAGAGGCCCCTCCCACTCTGCACAGAGCAGAGGTGTCCAAGGTTTTGGTGGGTGGGACAAACAATGGACACAAACAATGGACAAGGACCAGGACTGGATCACTCACCAGGAACAGCTTTCTCATAGCAGACGGCCTTGTAGAAGCAGCACCCGAGCCTCTTGCACTGGTCCCTGGTGACATTGTAGTCACAGATGTTATACAGCGGGATGTTACACACTGTAAGGCACAGACACAGCACTGACTTGGCAGAAAAAAAGGCCCGATGGGGGTGGGGAGTGCTGGGAGTCTGCCAGATTGAATCGAGGTTCTGTTAATTCGTTATGAGAATCCTGCTTTGAATTAAATTTCTGAACAAAATAATATAAAGTTAATTACTGAGCATAATACAAGGGCCCCTGAGGACCAGGGTGATCTTAGCAGACAAGCCAGGCACGGGATCCACCCAGGCATCCAGGAGGGCTAACACACGACCGCTGGGGTGGCCAGGTCACTCCGTGCAATATGCACACTGCGGTACAGCATGAGCTTTAGCTAGCAGTGTGGGCTGATGATTGTTACTGAGTTTAGAAGCTGAATCCAAAAGACAAAAGTTGGCACTGGAGAGATGGCTCCGAGGCTAAAGGTATCTTGTAGATACCTCAGGTGGGGAAGCTCATGACTTCTATCTCCAGCTGTGGAAGATCTGGCACCTCTGGCCTGTTGACACTGCTCTCAAATCATACAGTCACACACAGACACATGCACATCACTAAAAACAGATCCTAAAGAAAACTACAAAAGATGGAACCCCCCCTCCTCCTGGAAGGGAAAATGGTGGTTATGAAGAAGATTCAAGAAAGGACACAGGAGAGACTATTCCCTCGCACACTGATTTTGACTTGGGAAATGTGGTACTTCAGTGGTGGTGGCAGCTGACTAGACCAAATGGTAAACAGGTCACACAGGTCCAATGTCCAGCCTGAGGCCAGAGGGGCGAGCCCAGCCCTGGGGAAGACAAAGGCAGGAGGATCCCGGGGCTCACGAGCTGCTAATCTAGCTGAGCGGCTAAGACCCAGGCATGGGTTGTCTTACAGCGTCACGTGTGCTCAAACGAACATATACTGTGACACCTCCTTCCTTAAGAGTCACAGACATGGGTGCCAGAGTCCCCAGAGAAGGCATGGGTGTGAACCGCCCTCCTGGATGGACCACCAAGGGCACAGAGCTGAGCTGCAAGACCAAGACGGACTCTCAGGGGACTGGGGACATGGAAGGTCATCCTGTTCTGTGTGTGGACACTGTGTCTCTCTGGCTCAAGATAAGCCAGTTAGGTCCACTTTACTCACCACAGGCCTCCAAGAAGGCACAGAGATGGCATGGACACAGTGCGCAGCCATTTACAGAAACAAGTTAATTGTTGTGGCAACATTAATTGAATATGTAGATCAACTTAACAGACAGGTTAGACTTACCAGGCAGACAAAGGCTAAGCCTGAGGAAAGATGCCATCCCTCAGCCTTGTCTCTGGCTGGTCGTAAATGAGAGCTCTAGAGGCAGCCTCTGCCTGGCCTGCCTCAGGAAAGCCTGATCTCCATTCCCAGGTTATCCCATTTTAGACAGCCATATACAGTGTACATGTAGGATCTTGCCAGGCAGGATCCTGCCCCTAAGTATGCAGAGAGCCCACCTGAGGATAGAAAATCTTTGTGCCCAGACAAGGGGATGGGGCTCACACCCAGGAAGGGCAGCACGAAGGTGCAGAGATCCCCCAGGGGCCAGGACATGTTGATCAATTCCTGGTCTTGCTCTAAGTTACTTCATGTTGTATAAAATTGTTTTCTCAGACCACTTTGCCCAGAGGGACTCCATTTTACAAGTGACTTTGGACTTCACTTTGAGGATATGAGAGAGGACCATACCCCTGGGCAGAGACATGAACAGCACCACATGTCTGGCCCCACCCGTGCAGACTGGCAAGGGACTTAGTCTTCAGAATGGAAAGAACACCATTTGAAAACTCACTGGGGGTCAATCTGAGACTATAGAGACCCATGGCCATGTTAAGATCTTACCACAGAAGCTAGGCCCCAAGAACATATGTGACACACCAGACCCAGGGAAGAGTGCAACTTCCTCCCCTGCCCCCCCACAATGAAATGGAGACCCTATACCCCAATGGCCTGTCAACTGCTGTCATTGTGTGACTTAAGGACTGGCAGGCAGGTCCTGTCCCCACTATGATGTGGCCTACTCAGTTGCTGTCTGTCCATCTGCCCATTCACCCATGTGGGTTTGCTGTGTACCCAATGCCCAGCTTTTCATCTGAATGGGGTCTTCCCCTGTTGCTTCTGCAGTCAGACTCAACTCCACAGTGCAGCTCTCGAGCTCCTGACCCAGGGTGGTCTGACTCAGGGCAGACCTTCTTCCTCGAAGCTCGTTTGGGTTTGTTATCAATAGACTCTACCCTCACTTCCATCAGGCACTCCAGAGCCGTTGCTGCCACAGCCTCTGTAACCTTTAGTATCTTTTCGGTAACCCACA
>JADRCC010575098.1:0-19182 GCA_019843855.1 Hylomyscus alleni | reverse complement strand
CATAGACAAAGAAATAGCATTCTAATGACATACAATGCCTTAAGACCCCAGAGCCTTGAAAGCAGAGGTGCCTGGTGTTTTATGGGCTCTCCTAAACTTCCTCTTCTTCTCTCCTCTTTCCAGTGAGTTAAGATGACAGCGAGATAAAACACTGATGCAGGCCAATCTAACCTCGTTTCCCCTGTATCACAACTATGGGAATTTACGAGAGTCACTGGGTTCCACTTTCTGCATCAAGAAAATGGGAAGAATGTTTTTCAGAAGAGCAGTTAAGAACCAGGGCAAGTTCGATGCAATAGGCAGACCACAATAGGAAGTTTCACTGGTCAAGGTGGTACAGGCCTTAAACCCCAGCACTTGGGAGGCAAGCAGTGCTTTATGAGTTCAAGGCCACCCAAGGCTACATGGTGAGACTGTCAAAAAAAGAAAAAAGAAAAGAAAAGGATGAAAGGAAAAGAAAAGAAGAGGAAGAAAGGAAAAACGAATGGAAGACCACACAGTTCCATGGGTAAAGACCAGGAGGAAGCCAGGAGAGTTGGGGTGAGCAAAAAGCACTGCAGTGCGTGCACGCCTGCCAGCCTGGCCAACTTAGTGACAGCCCCCTGGGACCCCAGATTTATGGGCCCCACTCACCATGTCATGCTGCATTTTACACACACACACACACACACACACACACACACACACACACAAATTGAAGTGCAGTGGAAGGAATCACATTCCAATTGTTGTTCCAGGGAGCTTCATAACTTCAAGAGGACTTTGACAAATCATTCCGCAGATTTCCCCTGGGCACCCAGCAAATCTTATGTGTGTAACCGCAGCCTCCTTGGGGGCCAAAGGAAAATGAAAAGCCAGACAGTAAGTAGAAAGCAGCCTTGAGTTTGAGCTTCAACATTTCTGAGCCTTGTAACAAACCCTCAAGCACTCAAGGATAGTGTCCCTCAATTCAGAACCCAAATCTCTGCCATGGACCAAAGGACCAAGAGGGCCCTTAAGTTTACTGAAGGCAGCTCATTTTATTCCATTCACAATGTTGATAAGTACAAAAGATGAGGTAGTAGTCGTGGATAACCAGCCAGAGCAAAATGCATACCCAGTGAGACCCCTTCCCCTGACCAGCCTTTTCCTGATATGAAGCTGCGGTCTATACTACAGGTTGACTGCCCGGTGCTTCCTGTCGGCTCCTTAGCTGAGCTGGCTTGTAGACCCCCAGGAGCCAGAGTGGAGAGGGATGGAGTAGGAAATCACACTACCTCCACAGCTACAAAGAGCCCAGGAGCCTGACAGGAGCCAGAGATACCAGGCTGGGCTCTGACAGCAACCATTCCTCACCAGGCACTACCTGGGGAGCCCCTGTGGCTGAGCAGGGCTGCAGAGATAGCATCCAGGAAACTTTAAGGGTCTCAGATTGCTTGTGAAAGAGAAACCAGGGGCTTATTTATGTCACTCAGGCTGAGCAAGCAGAGAGGGAGCCAACAAGGGAAACCTTTAATGAGGGTTCTTCCTGTCAGAAATGCTGACAGGAATCGGACATGAAGTGTGCCTCAGCTAAGACATCATCATCTCCAGGACCCCAGTAGAAACATAAAACCAGCTGCAAATATTTTCCTCTGTGAGGGCCAGGTGCAGGGCAGCTGCAAAGCCGGACTGCCGAGGTAGGTGCAGGCTTCAGAGCGGAGACCCAGCAGGCCCTCCAGGGTCTAGTTACTCACTCAGAGTCTGGCGGCCACATAGTTCCAGCCTCCCGATCTGAGTCACCCTCCGGGAACGCAGGGGAAAAAAATCTCATCAGAATGAAAAGCTACCCTGCCTGTGAAAACCGTTTTCCCAGCCTGGGTGAGGCAGACTCACCACAATGCTGCCCTTGAGTACGGTCCCCAGTACTAGCCACTCTGTCTTCTAAGCAAATTTGGTAAAAGAGACTGCCATCAATCCCGACCCCCACACTCACCCCACAAGCTGTCTCCTCTGCCAGATACTACTAGCCTTGTCCCCGCTTTGCGTGATTATGTCATCCCTTCTCTGTTCAGCTCTCTCACCAGGTCTCTATGGCCTAGATGCCTTTGTATGTCACATGGGAGAGAAGGGAGTGGCAGGTCATATGGAGGAACCCCTTTTGGATTCATTATTCTACCTCAAGGAAAGGGAGGAAGGGGAGGAGCTCCCGTCTTCCCACCACATGGTGGATAGGTATATGGGTCATGTGCCCTGGGGTCAAGGAAGCAGTGAGGGGCCCCTGATACTCTGGAAGGACCCTGAGAGGCCAGAGATGTCACGGTAAGCATGAAAGTATAAAGTCACAGAGAGAGGTTTGTGGCATGGCACTGGGCTTTATATAGACATTCATACATGTCTGTAAGTTTCTTCCTTGGGGCATATTTGAGACATATAGATTCCACATCAAGGAAAGCAGGCCATGCTCAGGCAACTGTGTTGAGAACCTGACAGGATCCCTGGCTCTGCCCCTGCTGTCTCTGTCACCAAGAATGCTTTCCAGACCTCAGTTTACCCTGCTTCATAGACAGGGGAGTCTAAGGCTCATGTAGGTGCCTGAGCCGACTCATTTAATAACTGGGCCCTTTTGTGTAGACACGGTTCTGTCTTCCCAAGCATCCACTCACTCAATACTCGTTGACGATAGAATCACCCCACCCAGCGTTTCTAGCAAGGTGTAAGGCTCAGCAGTCCTTGCTCAGTGTCAGCTCAGGCAGCCTGGGAATGCACAGGGTCAATGCCCCTGCAATCTGAGACCAATGAAGAAGCAGACAGAAAGAGCTTGAGCATCACCCCACTGCTCTGGAATCTGGTCCTTCCTTCCCTGTCACAAAAGAAAGCTTAGGAGTCAGTCCCATTACACCCAGACAGATCTGCATCTTACCTCCGCATCCCCGAAACAGAAGTGCTGGTCAGGACTCTGGTAGCCATTCCAGCAAGTGCCATACTCAGAATTCTTCTGAGAGAAGACAAAGATGGCGTGGCAAGGAGGTCTGTACCTAACGGGCAACTCCTTCTGAACAGTAACCAAAGGTACATGGTAGTGCCATGCCACCTCCTCAGCCCTAGTCCTCAACGTAAACAAAGACCCAGAGAGAGATTTCCCGAACACAGCAACAGAGTGCGTAACAAGGCCCATGAGCATCTCAAAGGATGCTTGATTATTCAGAATAAAGCAGAAATGGCCAAAGAAATGCCCGTCACCTCATCAAGTGATAATGTAAAAGTGGATACTCACAAAATGGAATATTATTTGCTGGAGAAAATGGATGAAGCGCCAATACATAGGTGAGCCAGAAATTAATATGCCCAATGAAAGAAGCCCATGGAAAAGTCACATTAAGAGAGTGTCCTACTTAAAAGAAAATTCCAAAAGGGGCAAATTTATGGGAACAGAAGGAGATTGGTGGCTGGCTGGATCTAGCTGAGGACCTGAGGAAGGGGTACTAATGGAAATAGTCCTCTTTTACTTCTCAAAGGATCAAGATGGCCTATAATATTGTGATGGTGGTATGATCCTGTGGATATATGACATTGACTTTAACATTTTGTAAAGATGGATAGTAGGTAGGTATTTCAATAAAGCCATTTAGTGAAAACAAAGACAATGCAATAATTATTTTCCTTGTTTTCCTACCAGGCTAGTGACAGGAGAAGGTCAATATCTCAGAAATAACATTAAACCCTCTGTTGCTCTTTACAAGGCTACATGCAGAAGGTGACAGGAGCTGTGTTTATTAGAGTGTATCTGTCCTCAGCCACATTAGACAACCCAAATCTACCCTCTAATCTTCATATTTGTCATTTACAGTGTTCTGCTTATGGGCCAAGCAATCTGCTTGTATTTCCTCATTTATTCTTCATAACAATCCTTTGAAGCAAATGCTTTTATAGTGCCCCTTGTACAAAGGAGAAAAATATAGGTACTGAGGGTGCATGACCAGGGGATGAGCACTGTGCCGGGGTCTGGATACACAGAGCCCTCTTTTAACTCCCAACTCTGAGAGAACTCATCTGGGGCCATCTAGAGCCATGAGCCCCCAGCAAATCAGGAGCCCAACTCCCCCACAGCCTGACGCCCAGCTGGAAGTGTTAACCTGCAACTGGAAGATGTCCTTCTCTTCTGAGGAGATCCTGGCCAGCGATGAGACGGATTTTCTTTTAAATGACTGTCCACTGCTGTGTGTGATCACTCTTTGGTTTTATCTAATCCCGCTCAGTCCGTGTTACTGCCGTCATTTGTCTCCCCTCTCCCAATGGGGTGATGGACTCTCTGCTCCGTAAGAAGCTGGCACAGTGACAGAGGAGGAGAGAGAGGCACCAGGCTGGCCCAAACCTAAGCAAAGAGCACAGCTTAATCCACCTGCCTCAGTGGCAGTCCTGCTCGGCACCGAGTCCTGTAATGCACTTCTCAGTACCTCTGTGACAGAAGAGATGAGCTAGAAAGTCCCAAGGAACTACAACATGCCATGGCAGGATATACACATGAACCTCATGGTCACGACCCTCATCCTAGCTTCACATTGGCTGTTCTGCCATTGCTTGGTCTCCAGTACCTGCCACAAGGTCAGTGAGCACCCAAGACCTATTAAGCTTTCTGAAAATGGCTCTTTGGATCTTTTTGGATGTTACAGTTGGGGACACTTGGGGAAACTTAGGTTCTATCTTTCCTCTGTGAGCAAATGCAGTACCTTCCAGGTCCTGCCTAGACTGAGTTCTCTTTAGACAGAAATGCTCATGACCCTGGGATAGCCCCCTGTCAGAAAGATTATCTTCCTCTATGTGCCCATTTTACCTCAAACTCAAACAAGCTTGCAGTTAGACTCCACAAACCCTGTGACTCATCCATTTTGTACCAGCTTGAAAAATGTTCCGCAGCAATTTATCAGTGTGCTGGGGAAGAAGCAGCTGACAGCCACGAGCCAGTGCAGCCGAAACAAACAAGGGCAGAGCTGCGAGCCACACTTCCAATTTTAATTTGAAATCCTACATCTTGAGGTCTGAGGTTTTGTTGTTGTTGTTCTTTTTTTTTTCCAGGTTCATAAAAATATTGGTGTGCAAGCAAATGCCCAAATCACTGAGTCAGGGGATGATTCAAGGGCCTTTGCCTAATTGCAAAAATGCAAATTTAGAAGTTTGAGAAGTTGGATGTTGAAGTGATACAGAGGCTGGCCCATTCAGGCAGGGGCACTGTGCTTGTAGGAACATTTAGGGCCCTGCATCTTTATTAGCACAGCACTAGCACAGCCACCTTGACCTTGGAAAAATTAAAATAGAAGCAGGGTCATCCAAGGATGTACCCACCATCAGTCTGCGTTCTCCCTGGACCTGGCCTTTTCCACCTAGTTCTTGAACAAAGCCCAGAGGACAGCAGAATATCCATAGGAAAAAGGAGGAGTGCGGCTTTAGGAAGAGGAATTTGGATCTGAACTCCAGAGTGGTGGGCACAGAAGTTCCCATCAGAAACTGGTGTAAAGTAGCATAAGCTGCCTCATCCTTTATAGAAGCCTGTCCTGGGGGGAGAGGAACACACAGCCAGACCCTATGTACTTTGTTGCCCTAGCCTGTGTCTGGCTCAACTGCGCTCATGAATCTGGCCCCCAACGTTTCTAAGTTGCTCCCTATTCGGAACCTCCCAGACCCTCATCTTCCTCTCACCCCACCCGCTCCTCAGATCCGGCAGCTCTCTGTTCCCTCCGATCCCACAGTGAGTTTCTGGGCTGTAGGGCAAGATTGATGACAGAATTTATTGGGCAAAATGCAAAATGAAAATGCAGGCTGTCTCAAAATCTCTAAGCATTTCAGAATGAGAGAGCAGAGTGTGAACTCAAGAGCGCCTGCCCTACTGTGTGCACATATACCTAGGACACTGCCCTGCCTGGGATCGGGACTCACTTAGACACCATGGGAGGTGGGAGGGTTGGAGGGTGGACATTGTCCAGGGAGCATTAAGGCTGTAGTGGAGAAAGGGTAAGAGGGAAGGGGAGAGGGGAGGCAGAAGAAAGGGGAGATGAAGATGTGTGGATGAACACAGAAAATGGAGAGGAGCTTATCAGGGTGGAAAGGAGAGGACACAAGTGTGGTCCCTGTGTGGCCACCTTCTCTCCCTCGCTCCCAGACACTTTAATCTAGCATGATTATTTGTATAGTCCTACTACCTACCATAAATATATACACATACATAAATACAAACATACATACATAATACATTATGTGCATATACATGTCACACACATACATACTTGTAAGCATAAATACACCATACATACATATACACATACATATATACATACATACATACACACATACACATCACACACATACACTCATCATACATACATACATACACCACACACATACACATATACACACATATGTACGCCAGATGTGTTTTCTCCCCTGCTCACTGCAATTTACCCTCATGGTTACCTTCACTTCCCTTTGTTCTCACCTCCTTCTGGTCCTACCCACACCTCTTTATTCACAAGTCTTACTCTGATCTACATGGAAATGTGCTTTCTTGGCCCCTCTCCCACTGGACTCACAGACTTACGGATGGGAACACTGAGAAAAGGGGCAGCTTATGAAACATTCAGTCTCAGGACAATGACACAAACAGTCCTTCAACTAGATCCCTAAACAAGGTGAATTTCTTCTTCCCCTACATCCTCTTACATCGGGAAACAGAGAGGGAGGCAGTGAAGTAAGACCCCATGTAGAGATGTGCCTAACCCATGTCACAAGCCAGCAGACTCCAAGCCTAATGCTCCTCCTGGCGTGACCATGCCTGCCCTCTCCGTTCTGTGTCTGGCTTGTTAATTGCCTGTCTGTACTTTATTCCTACACTCTGTTCTCCACACACAATACATTTGCTTTTGCTCTTAAGCACCTGGGCCCTGATCACAGAAGACAATACAGGCAAGGAAACATCAAAGATCTGCAAAATGCCATCAACCAGAAGGGGACAAGCAAAGAAAACGCTCCTCCTACTTGCTGAAGTGATGGCAGCGATTAGTCATCCGGGATGAGGGTTTGAAGGCGTCTGAGCTGACATGAACCAGATCCAATACTAACCAGCTGTGTGACACTGGCTAATAGGTACATCCACTCTACCCAAAACAGAAATATCAATAGGGCTTCCTCCGTGGGATTTTCATGAGGTCCCAATGACATTAGCAACTTCACATCATGCCTGGAAGTTTTCATGGGCTCAAGATGTATTATTTGTAAGGATGTGCCTTAAAGATATGTATTTCTTCTATGTAAGATATGTATATTTCTTCTCTGCTGACTACATCCAGGAATTGCTCTAGGCAGGGGTCGTAGACCGAGGCGCATTATGTCAGCAATGACTTTTGCCTTTGTGGAGCATGTATTCTAGCACAGAGATGGATAAAGTACCTCTCCTATGTAGAAAAATCAGCTTGGGGACAAGGGAAACTTGGGTTTACACCAGGGAAGGGACTTCTAAATAAAATGAAATTAGAGGCCACATTTACTGCTCTCTGGGAAGAGGGAACTACAAGACTCTGGGAGGGGACATGCTGTGAATTCAAATTGCATGGGACTGGAGTAGAGGGATGAAAAGAAAGACCAGGAAGAGATGAGGTCAGAAAGTGAGGGAGGAGCCAGCTCATACTCGACCTCTAGAGGCCTAGAGAGGACTGACTGTCCCATATAAAGGCTGCGAGTGTATTTGATCAGATTCACATTTTAAAGGCTCATGGGCCTCTGTAGGCACAAGGAGAGGCCAGTTTAACTAGTGGAGAGATGA
The DNA here is from genome assembly GCA_019843855.1 of Hylomyscus alleni. NCBI lineage: Eukaryota > Metazoa > Chordata > Mammalia > Rodentia > Muridae > Hylomyscus > Hylomyscus alleni. The sequence continues at coordinate 11,411 of JADRCC010575098.1, read as the reverse complement.
CAATGACTCTGATAAGGTTCTCTATTGCTGTGCAAGGCTCCATGCTTCATCCCTGGAAGGTTCTTCTATTTCACTGGCTTTCTATTTAGGTACAAGTTCTCTGGACACAGTGGGGTTTTACATTGGCACCAGCTGCCTGAGTGGGAGTTCTGGAAGAAGTCGATGTGGATGAGAAATTATTTGAAGGAGAAATAGAGAGAGGGTGCAGGCTCATTAGAGAAGATAGCAGTTTTTGATTGTTGAACTATATCTATGTATATGCAGGGGTGGACAGATGTGTGATCTATGTGGCCCGGGGGCAGAGGTGAAGATGGCAAGTGTCAAGGCTCACTTGTGGAGGTCAGAGGACAACCTTGGATGTCAGGCTTTGCCTTCACCCATGTTTGAGACAGGGTCTGTTTATTCACTTGCTGCAACCATGTTAGTTGGTCCTTGAGCTGTTAGGAATTCTTTTGTCTCCACTTCCCATCTTGTCATAGAAATGCTGGATATCAGATATGTGCTACTGTGTTGGGCTTCACAGATTCAAACTCAGGTCCTCACATCTGCATGCAAGCTGTGAAAGAGATTTTTTAATAAATATTGCTATGCAGGGTCAGTGCTGGGCCCAACTCTTAGCTGTGTGACCTTGGAAACATCATTGTTCTGCATTCCTTAGTTTCCTTGCCTCTGAATGGAGCTTACTGGGGGAAGATGGAAGGATCATCGACCATAACACATGTAAAACTCAGCACACATCAGGGACCTCCCCGCTTTGACCATTCCCTATGCATCTTCTACAAGCAAATGTGCCTCGCACAGCTTTGCGCCTCCAGCTACCTAGAAGCCTTCTAAAAGGTTTGTTGAGTGAGCCGGAAACAATCAGAAATGATCTCTGGGTCCTGGAGACTTGAGGTCTGAAAAGTGTCTCTTGACTGATGCAAAGCGCATGTCACAGCTGGATATCAGGCACTTCCCAGAAGCAGAGAGGAGTCAGGAGAGCTTCTGCTGGCCAGGGCCCAGCCCTGGGAGTGACAGCGTGTTTACAAGAGCTATTAGGAGCTGCTGCTCTGCGTTCAGCGTGATTTACTCCATCAGGACTGGCAGGAAGCTTCTTTTCCTTTTGCTATTGAATTGATTATTGAATCACAAATATTCCATTTGAATAACATGACTTCACTTCAAGGTTGGCAGAAGTCCAGAGCCCACAGTAAGAAGACCCACTTCAGGGCTGCCGGATATAACTCAGTGGTACCCTGCTTGCCTGGAATGCGTGGGGCACTGGGTTCATTCCGCCCTCGGTACTGGAAGGCTGGGGGTGGGGACCTTTCTTCTATCCTGTTTTCTATAACTTTGACAGGTTCTAAATGCATAAGCAAGAGTTAGAGAGAAAATATAAAGGACTTTTTCCACAACGCTGATGGGCTAGTGCTCAGACACAGCAACTGAGCTCCTTGCAATCAGTGTCCAATTGGACACTGTAACATGAGAACATCAACTACACAGGTCATCAGTATTGAAACCAGAACTGTTAAATTTCAAAATAAAGATGCCCCTTCCCTAAATGCTTGATGATAGTTTAAGCAAGTTTATAATTTGGTGTTGGACCACATTCATAGCTATCCATTGCCACAGGCAACCCAGAGACTGGACGTTGCATGCACTTTAAAGTTGTGTAACACAACATTCCCCAAGCTCAACCTGATGATACTTACTACAGTAAATACTTCTTCACTTCTAGGCTCTATCAATCCACTGACTATCCAAAGTGGTCTTAACTATAGCAAGTCTGGGTTACCCACAGCCCTGGAACCCACAGTGTATGAAGGACAGCTCGAAGAGCCAAGAAGACACTGGGTAGCAGGGCTCAGAGTTGTGATACTGCACACACCTCCTTAGAGAGCTCAGTGATTCTCCTCCTCTTGACCATTCATTACAGTCTGATGTCACCTGAAAGTGTGGGAAAATAGCACCTATGCCTTTTGAGGTCCTGATAGCTAAGGTTCACACAACAGGAGATGTGCAAATGCATCATGCTGTGCAGTTACCATATGAAGGAAAAGATGAAGATGTCCAAAATCAGAGACATCCAGTTGTTCTTCTTTACATAGGGGAGAAGGGAAGTTGTAATCCAGAAATCAACCTACCCCAGGTTGATTTCTACCCCACTGCCATCTCCGGTAGTGTATCTTGGCTTGGCATCAGTCTCCCTCGATAGTCTCCTTTTCTTTCTGTTATCATAGAAAATCATTTTCTCCTCTTTCAAGATATCGTTTCCCCATCTCCATTGCTGTTACTAACCTCCAAAGTGGAAGGGTTCCTTTATCAAATGAAAACCCAAGTTGGAAATTCAAATTACAAATGATAAACAATTAAATCATCTGATAACGACATTGGAAATGCCCAGAAGTCCCTTTTCAACCTCTCCAGAAAGCTTGATTTGTCTCCTTATTCATCTCTAATTAAACAGCCTTTTCCCCCTTGAGCACCAGCAAAACACACACATTCCTCACTCAAACACATTACCTTTGGGTTCCGCTCTGTAATTAGCAGGGTAGCTGCATCCCTTTCCTATTCTCCCCTGTGAACGTGCAACTTCTCAGTTAAAGGCAAGGTCAATGGACAATTGTGCACTGCAGAGGCACCTGATCGAGATTCATCACATAGTGTGCAGGGGAAATCAGGTCCCAGGTTACAAATGGAGCTGTGAATCACAAGTCAGGGTGGATGGGGCTCAGAAGGGTGAGGCCGTGGGGTGGGGGGTGCGGAAACAGCTGGAGGCAGGAAAGATGAGTGCCAATGCAGTAGGAACCTGAAGGATTAGGGTGATCTTGAGAAAGGACTGGCTTCAGTAGAGACAGTGCTGGGTCTAAAAGTAGGAGGCTGGAAAAAAGCCCGGGACCAATTACGTTCATTAGTCAATAGGGACAATAGCTAAAGAGTATCAGCCTTAAGCTGTGGCAAGGAAAGTTCAGGCTCATTAGAAAGAAAAAAACTCGAATGGTAATGATATTTGTGGATGACTCTCAGAGTTCCAGAAAGGTTTTCAAAATGGTAATTAGGTTTGATAATGGTAGACAATGCTAAACTCACCTAGTCATCCCTGCCCCCACCTTAATCAGCGTTCGCCTTATTAAAAGAACACAGATTGATAAGAAAGCCCCATTGTTTTTAAGGTTACCAAGTAGGTGTGTTCAGAGGTAAAGCCATGCCAGTGGCCTGACGATACAGGATTGAGAGCTAAGCTTCTCATGAGAGCAGTCCTTGCTCGGTGTGCTTAGTCTCGACCCACCCCCTGAACCTGATCCATCAGTCTCACCAACCCTGAGCACAGAGTCAAATGATAGCAACTTCTGGGGAACAGCCCCGTGGAGTTACTCCACCAGGAAACTCTCAGGCCCTGGAGGCTGAACCGTTCACTCTGGGTACAGCAAGAAAACCCATCACCACCACATAGCCTGGTGAGAGCACAGGTTGGACAGCGATGGCGCAGAGAACCTCAGAGATGGCGCAGGGACAGGATCCAGGCCAGGAGCAGCCAGGCACTGACGGCAGGACTGCAGACTCAGGACCATTGAAACACCACGCAGCATGGGCTTCATCTCAGGGCACGGCTGCTCCAAGGCCTGGAGAGAAGGAGATAAGCCTGGGATACAAGGATAGGATTCAGAGGCAGAGGAACAATCCAGACACCTGCATAAGGCTATTCTTAATTCTGGGAGAAAAACAAAACATGGAGATGCATGCTATCCTATTTGACTTAGCTGGCTACTCCTTTGGGGTACCAGCTTGTTTGAGCCAAGGGCTTTGAGCAGCTATGATTTTGTGCCATGCACTGTTCTCATTAACATGTGCCCTTATGTCTCTTTGTGTGGTTGTCCTGACACTTGCATGGCTCGTGCCTCCCTGAGCCAACTGAGACAAGACCGACAGGAAGCAATTCTCACTCTATTGGAAACCCCATACATCAAGGGCAAATGACTTCCAGGTGAGGGCTCTACCACCAGCAAAGTGTATTCCCCAGGCTCCTTGGGCCACAGATCTCCTCAGCACCGCATAGCTCATGTTGCTCTGCACACCCCAATCTCTGTTACTACCTCTGGTAGACCTACAGATAAAGATTGTCCTTCTATGCCCAGAGGAGATCAGAGCAGGGCACTGCTCCTTCCTCCAGAGATCCTGGGTTTTTCAAGGCTCCTGAGACCTGGCCCCTGTCTAGATTGGCTTAAGCAGGCACAAGCCATGCAAGTATCCAGACAACCACACAAAGAGATGTAGGGGTATATGTTAATAAAAACAGTGCATGGCACAAGATTGGAGCTGATCAAAAAGATTATTGTTTTAATAGTATGACACAGAAAAGCAGATGATTCCGTAAATGATTAATTGAAGGGTAATAAGCAGACTGGTACTCAACACCTTAAAGTTTCACGGAAAACAAAACACAACACATTAACCTGGGTAATGGGGACAAATTTTTGGCTGGACACCCTTCCCAAAAATTTAAGATACATACATAATTAATAAATGTATAGCATACTCGAAACCCAGGCCGCACACAGGATATATTTACATTGCTTCCTTGTGTAAAATTCAAATGTAACTGTTTTAAAGAAAGTCTCTGTTCATTCTCTACCTCCAGAATCACAGATGAGAACCATGTAGGGTCCGCTCCACTGGGCTAGGAGCACCTGTCTGTAAGAGTCCAGCAAAGGACAGCGGTAAAGGAGCAATAGGTAGCCGTTGGTAGCTGAAAATTGTGCTCTTATTTTCATTTTTTAAAGAAATGGAAGATAACAGTTGGCATGAAATAATATAAAAGGAAGAAATGATCCAATCCAGGAATGATTGTGATAAACATCCCATTTGAGGTATCTCAGAGGATGTGGTCCTGCCTGGCTTTGAGACCCACGTGGTCCACTTAGGTTTTACATAATTCATCTGAAGATAAGACTAGGCCATTCACACATTCTCTCCAAGGAGGTTAGGGCTCTATTCTCCTAGAACAATGGTTCTCAGCCTTCCTAATGCTGCGATCCTTTGATACAGTTCTTTGTTTTGTGGTGACCCCCAACCATAAGATTATTTCATTGCTACTTCATAAGTATAACTTTGCTACTTTTATGAATCATCATATAAATATCTGATATGCCTCCTGGGGGTCACAAGCTACAGATTGAGAACTGATGGCTTAGAGGTGTATGAAAAGGTGGGATCAAAGGTAGGTTCACTTTTTTAGAAAATAGATGCAGTTATGTCTTGATTGGAGAAGTCATGGGGTTGAACACAACATGAGGCTCGGGAAAAGATACCACACACATTCACCAGGTCTCTTAGGAAACATGGGAGGCTCCCCTCCCAACATCCTGAGGCTGAAGGACGGATACCCTTCAGTGGCAATAAGACTGTATCTGACACCATATATTTGGGGTTGATGTAATAACACTTTCTGAAAATAAAATCCAACTGGTCTAGTAAAGAAAACTTTGTTTCAGATATGGGGATGCTCAGATCATTACAGGAGGTGCCAATAGGCGTGAGGAAGGTCATAGCAGAAGCTGGGGGCAGTCAAACACAGAGACCCACAACCATGAGTAAGACAGATGCCACGTCTATAACTGCAGCTATTACTGCTCGCACGGAAGAAGTGTGTTTTTCAAAGAAGGGGACTGGAATTCAGTCTACACTTAAAAATAGTTTGGAAATATGCATAGAAAAGCTTCCCTTTCCTTCCTAACTTGTAAATAAGCACAGTAGGATGGTAAAGACTGGGTTAACTCCCAAAATATACTAGCACAAGTGTTTGGGGTTGGGTTTGTCTGAAACAGTCTAATTTATCTCAGCAAAAACACATTTTTACATTTACAGCCAGAAATAGTTAAACATTCGAAAGTGCACATGCTTATTTTGTTGAGGAAATTATACACATTTGTTTGATTAGCTTTGGTAAATAAAATAACCAAGTCATCACTCAAAACTCAAGACGTGGCTGCAAAATTGATTCAAGAAAATGTCAAAATAAATCACAGCTTAAAAATGCATGCTATGTAACTTCTAAAAATGAAAGCTGCATCTATCTCTGTCAGAGCTGGGGAGCCTGTGCATTAAAATTGTATCAAAACTGAATGCATTTTTGAAGGGAAAGTATTGATTTAATCGACTCTTTCTGACTAGTGATTCACATCATGATTTAAATCAATTTGATTTTAATCGAGCCCACCCTATCCAAAAGTCACTTATACATGCCTTTGGAGTGCAAGATGTTATTCACAGTGGTCTATCTGTCTTCCCAACTATGGAATGCTCAAACTGATATTAAAATGTTGTATAAACCCTGTGTCATGTTAATAGGGCAAGGAGCAAAGACCATCCTAATAAAACCACCTAAGCTTCAGCTATAGTTAAGCAGAAGTCTCAAGAATGCCAGGACCTAGGACAAGACAAGGTCCTGTGCAGGTAGTAGATTGCAGACAGTCCCAATAGTGGGGAAGAGGGATGCTTTCTGTCCAATGGGGATACACCACAAGAGGAACATTGGATGGCAGGTAGCATGAGTGGGTCACTCAAGTCTCATAGGATTAAGAGAGATGTTTTTAAGGTCATCCTGTTGTAGGAGCTTAAGCACAACACTCCAAGTTCTTAGAAGTTTGGCACGAGAGAGGTAAAGAGCACGGCAGGCCTAAATCATCAGAAGTTCTGACAACCAAAGAGTCACAGTCACAGACGATGCTACAGCCCAAACTAGGACAAAGTAGATGCTTGAAGGAAACCAACTTCCAGGATCAGAGGATTAGGGGAGTCTTAGCAGAGAGTTGGTCAAAGTCTTAAACATAAGTTGGGTGTTAAGAAAATGTAAAAATAGAAGGGCTGATAGTATGAATGAACTTTGCCCTTGACCTTGCTGCCTCAGCTTTCTAGAGGGTATGGTCTACCTCATGAAGACTCCCTTTGTGACAAACATACTGTCATGTGGAAAATATGAAAGGGAGGAAGAGAAAGAAAGATGATGATGGTGGTGGTGGTGGTGGTCATGATGATGGTGGTGAAGAAAATGGTGGTGGTGCTAATGATGGTGGTAATGGTGGTGGTGGTGGTGGTGGTGGTGGTGGTGGTGGTGGTGGTGGTGATGGTGGTGGTGGCAGTGGTTACTGGTGACAATGTCGACAGCAATGATGCTGGGTAACTGATTTATTCAATTTACCCAGCATTTTCTAGGATTTAGGCTATTTAGTGATAAACCTAGAACAACCAGGTATACTGAGATGATTGCCTGCCCTATCCCACCCATTTTCAAGCTGATCATAACATGGATCAGAGTAGAATCTGTAGGCAGGCTTACATGCTTGCAAACAATGGGTTTAATGACCCGAAGATGTAGAGAGCCAGGCACCACATTTCCCTGGAGTAGAACTGAGTACTCTTCTATGGGTACCATGGTCTAGCTTTTCTCTTCAGAGCACCTGATGATGGGGATGTAGTCAATCGATGATCCTTAACGAGCTGTCCAGTCTAATCATTTCCTGCTGTCAAATCCAGTTAAAGAAAACAGACAGTAGCAGGAAGATGGTAAGACAGCTTGGTCTGGGGAGCCTGGGGTCCTTGGAGCTTGTCTGATCTCATTCAGTGCCCACTTCCCACCTCTGCCCAGTAACTACTGCAAGCCTGGCACATGGTGGGCATTCAAGCCACATGCACAGAATCTGAATCAACTGGGCTCAGGTCTGCTACCTCCTAGAAAAGCAAAGTACCTGATTAAATGTTACTATACCAGAGCATGCCTTATGGGCTGGGTTCCCAGGCCAGGTTATGCCCATCTCTCCTGTGACATACGAGAACATGGCATTTATGTGGCCTTGGTGCCTACGCCATATGGTGCAAGAGAAGGCTAAATTAGTAAAAATAAAGAGGACTCATCAAAATCTTGCTGCAAGCCTGAGGGATCAGGGATTGGTAGCTTTGAGAGGAGGGGATTTAGGACATGAGATTTCTAGAGGTCACACACAAATGTCAGAATAGAGGATAAAGAACTTTGGATTCAGAGGCCATTTTTCTCAATTCAGCCTTCCCCTCCAACCTAGAATTTCAACCCTGGGTAATTTATATTACTCATGAGCCTGGGCCCGGCCCCATGAGAGGCATTTTTTCACATTTGGTACTCATTTGAACCACGACGGAAAACCAGGAAATATGCATTGCTACTCTCCAACTTACCAAGAGAAAGCAGTCTCCAAGTGGAACTGAGGCTGAGAGAGGTGGTAAGCCTTTGAGATCAGACAGATAAGGTCAGTGTGTTGGCTGTGAACCACCAGTAAGAAAGCATGAAGCCACAGGAATTGGTGAGTTGGGAGTATGCCCTGACAGAAAGCAGATATCAGAAGCAGGATGACTTGCGGTTTGAGAAGAGCCCTCAATGGCCTAGCCAGCCAGAAGATTCAGATACACAATTCAAATCAAGAACTCCTTACTTGCCAGAACTATAGACAGATAAAGACATCTGCATGAAAGCATGCACACACACACACACACACACACACACACACACACACACACCCCTGATTCCATGTAACCATGTCAGACTAATTTGTCTAACCAGGAATCTGACTAGAGGTCTCCACTCCTTAGTCTCTTATCTCCTAGGCATCTCCAAAAGCAATCCATGACCTTCTGAACATTTTGACATCAGATACACGAGGGCCAGCAAGAGAGTGAATCAGGCTCCAGAGTAGCGAGTTTGGTGTTCCAGTTTAAGCTCCAGGGACTCCAAACTCTCCCCCAAAACAGTGGGAGGAGAGTTCAACATCAAGTCAAGAGATAAAAGACCCCTAGCCACAGGGAGAGACAGGAGCATGGGAGAAGCCACACCAGTTAAAGCAGGGCTGTCATCTCGTGCTGTACCCCAGTCTGGACACTGATCTACTCAAAGCCACTAGCTCCACCCCAAGCTGCCTCTGTCACACTGTCCCTTCCTGTCTACCCACTCCACTGGAGGGATCTCATGATAACACTCCATTTCCTTCCTGCTTGTGACTGTGGCTGTGACTGTGACCTCTCCTTAATGTCTATGGGCTTCCTTGTCTTTCTGACTGAAGCACCCATTTCCCATCCACAAGTGCCACATGCTCTCCATCAAATCTACCTGGCCATGAGGTCTCCACTGCAGGACCTTTATGACAGGGACCACCCTCTTCTCCTGATCACACCTTTTTCTCACAGACTCAGATAGGATGTCTTCAGCCTGCTGCTACCTTCTAAGAATCACAGGCTTCAAATCCCAAAAATCAGCAGGAGACCACAGCCAAGGACCACCCGTGAGCAGGTCCCTACAATGTCTTCACAGCCAGGCTCTATATCACAACAAGGTCCAGCTCCCAAACACCCTTTCCATCTCCCCAGGCTTTTCTACAGATGAAGAATGTGACTTTGAGGGCGTCTCCATCCCTCTGAATCTCAGCTTCTGCAGCCACTATGAGAGGAGTTCCATGAAGGATATTAGTGGTTTCTTCAAGAATGGAAGGAAACCAACCCACTTGAGTGTACCTGTTTTGTGTTAACTAAGAAGCCACACAGAAGAAAAGGCACTCTCAATTTAGTAATGTCTTCAGCTGAATCCATTTTATTTAACAACATGTGAAAGGTGTTAACACAGTAGTTCTCAGCTTATTTGTGGCTCCGTGTCAGTGGTTTCAGCTACCCCAGCCAAGAAGGCCTATTGTAATCTGAGGGTGAAATGTATCCTCTAGGCTCATGTATGTGAGCATCCCTCTACAGCCAGCCAGCTGCTGCTGGTTTGGGAGCTTGTAGAACCTCTTGGAGTTAGAACCTCTTGGAGTTGGAACCTCATGGGAGGAAGTAGGTCCCTGGAGGAAGACCTTGAGATTTTTGGAGCCTATGTCTGTCCTGGATTGAGAAGACAATTGTATCCTGACTCCACACATGCCCACGATACAATTGACACCAATGTCTAAAGCATCCCTGTCACATAGGCTGTTGCTCTTAGTCACTCAGGAGCCATCATGGTATCCAATTTGCTGTCCTAGCATTGCCATAATGGTGATCAAGTAATTATTTTTTCAGTTAATAATGGACTGGAAATACAGAAGCATCAATGCTGGCAACTCAAATACACCAAAGAGAAGCCTGGGGCTGAAGGAGAGAATGAATGGTTTCCTTTAAGTACAAATGTAAAAATGGTTGGCAGAAAAGAAAAACAATCACTCACATAGGGAGGCCACTAAGATCTGAGGCAAGTTGTTAATCCCTTTCCTTGCACAATATGTAAATTAAACTTGAGATAAGTATATATGTATAGAAAGAACAGACTATGGACATGGTTTGGTACTCACTCAGATTTCAGGCATCCACTATCTTGTATGGATCAAAGAAGACCAGTGGGGACCAAGGACACAGCTCAAGAGAACTTGCCTTGCTTACACAGGCCTTAGATTAAGTCCCCAGTATCACAAAAGGGGGATGGATTAGTGAACATATGAGTGAGGTTTACTGTTTAGTTCTTTCCAAGCTAGTGCTTGTGGACTCTTAGATGCAAGCTAGTAATTCCATGGGTGCACAGCTTGCAGACAGGACAACCTCCAAAGGTCTTTCAATGTCTTCAACTCAGTATAGATCCACAGAGAATGCTAGGAAGTATAACTAGGGAAACAAGTAAAATACAAGAGAATAAAATTAGGACAAATTCTGGTAACTGGAGGAAACCTCAGACTGATGTAGAAAATAACGAGACAGAACATGATCTCCTTTAGGAAGAATGGTCAAGGATGACTTGTCTGGGTTAGTGACAGCTCATCACATGATCTGGAAGATGACAAGGTACCAGTCACGGGAAAAGGGTTGAGTGGGGAGGACACTTTCTTGGCAGAAACAATGTCCCCAAAGGCTCAGAGGCAGGGCCAGCATAATCTGTTTAAAGAGCTTTATGGCTGAGGATGTGGATAAACTGTAGTAGGCAGAACCACAGTTCCATTGGGTTATCTGAAATTTGAGAAGTGTACATGGCATCCAAATGGATAGAAGGATGAAATTCAGATAGAACTATTCAAGAGATGTGTGCTTAGTCATCAGTATAGGGGTGTTCTAAACTGGGGAGACAGGAATCTTTAAAAAAAAAAGGAAGAGGAGTACCTCTAGATAAGGCCTTAGATACATCACCACTGGACTGCAGTCCAGGAAAAAAAAGGCAAGGGATTAAGAGGCACAAACAAGTAGGGCTTAGTATTATCATAAAACCCAGAAGAGAAAGGAATTAACTGAGTAGGGAGAGGCAGCTTCTGAGAGTGGAGCAGATATAGTGAGAACAGAGATCCATCTACTGATCCAACAACAGAGATGATTGCCATAGATTTCATTTGTGTCCCCCAAGTTCATTTGTTTGTTTCACAGCAGTGAATCACTCTGTAGTTCATTATGACCTGAAA
>JADRCC010575092.1:14455-26824 GCA_019843855.1 Hylomyscus alleni | reverse complement strand
AAAAAAAAAAAACCATATTCTAAATTTAGTATAAGATAATGCAACATATAAAATGTGTACCATAAATTATATGCTGGCATATATTAAGCTAACTTTCCTTATATTTCCCGGTGATTCTAGTACCATCTAGAATTTAGATCTATTTGACTCTTGTGTTGTGTATGTGTGTGTGTGTGCAAGTGTGTGTGTTTAAAATATATTCCACCTTTTATTAATTGTTCAATTTGTAAAAAAAAAAAAAAATTTTAGGAATTTATAATTTCCCTAACAATCTTTTATTTTGGAAAAAAAATAAATAATTGAAAGAGAAATGAAGGTTCATTCCCCCTGCTGTTCATTTTCTCCCTAACAGGCTTGTGATGTAAATCCCTGGTACAATGCTTTCATGGCATGAAAGGGGACATGCATTCAACTAATTCTATCACAAAACACACACAAGGAAACAACAACAGGAAGGAAAATCTATTACACACCACTGTGCCAAGTAGTGCTGATAGCTTTGGAATACCCATTTTAACATTTATTGTATGGTGTTATACAAAGCCATCTTTGAGTGGCTGTCTAAATATTTGTATCAAGTGTCAGAGAAACAGAATTAATCAAGAATTCGTGATTTATTCTGAATGAGATGCTTGGAAGTGAAACATTTCTTTATTAAGATTCTTAGGCTTCTTGGAAGTATTCAGAATTCATTATTTTTACCTTGTCAACTTTTTGTTCTTCTCTTCTTAAACATGATAAGATTGTTGAGGGATTTTCTAAACCTCATTTAGTGCCATGAAGCTCAATAGTGTTAATTAATAGAAAGCATGATTTCTTAACAATGAGAAGAGACTATTCTTTTCAACAAGGAAATCATCTTAATGTTAAGTCACCGATTTTGATGTTGTTGTTTATCCTGTTCTTTCTATGCTATACAAAATTCCACAGAAGAAACTCTGTGAAGCTAAAGTCAGATATTTAGTTGGGCATGATATAACTTTTAAAATACAGGACTATATCCTGGATAAAGATTAAGTAAGGCATTAATTCATACTAGCCCACCTTAAGGGCAAATTACTCCAGGAAGGTTACAGTACTATTTTTATAGGATATAAAATATACCAGCATAATGAATGAAAAATATTCATAAAGTGTTTAGAAGTCACTTCAATGACATTCCTCAAACTTCAGAAGAGAGGATATATCTATCAATAAAATGACACCAAAATCATATTTTAAAAGAATTTAATATTAACACTTGCTTTTGAAAGATGACATTATAGGGTTTTAATATCTATAATCAGAAAGTCTTCTGCTCTTAACTTGCAAGGCAATAAGTTTAAGAATTAATTTTGTCTGCTATAAAGCTAGCTTGCCTTTAATCTTCATATTTAATAGGTCTCTCTTTACTGAATGTTGTAGGCAGGTAATTGAGGAAATAGTCCACGTTCCATTTCAGACAACATGAAATGACATTGAAATGTCTCCAGATATTTCTAGGAAACTCACACTAAGTAATGTGTTGCATTTGGTATCAGACAAGAGCTGAAATCTTTGTGCATTTGCTAAGACACTGTATAATAGAGGCAAATCCACCTTTTTTTACAATTTACATGTTACTAAGCTAAGTATATAAAATAAAATTTAACTTCTAACTATATAAATATAAGTACAATAGAAGATGCTCCAGTCATCCTGTATTATTTTATCCAAATGCAATATATTGATATGATTTTTAAAGCCAAATATAAAACTAATGAAACAAAACAAACGAAATAGTCACTCCTAGTTTGCTTCAGAGACATTTTGATTGTAGCTTTCTACTGCTCCCTGTGTCAATGACAATATTAAAAATTTTTGCTCAGAAAACTTGGTAAAGTGCATAAAAATATGCACAAAGCATCAGAAACAAGAAAATTACTCTATCCAAAATAGATCCTTCCAGGAATCTTTGAGAGCCTTTACATTTAGTAGTGGCAGTGGTTCCATTAGGTGGTTACTCAGGAAGGCTTTCCAAATCTGAGGTGCTTTCAGAGCTTAGAAAGAATTGGCAACTTCTTTCTTTTTATTGGTCTTCTTTGCCAGAAAAGCCTTCTTCAATCAAAACAAACTTTCCGTTTAGGGGAGTTACATTTTTTTTTCATAACATTTAAATCCAGTAAATAGTATAGCTTTGTTTATTCTTCCTTTCGCCATTTGAAAGTGGGATTCCAATCAGTCCAGAATCCATTGTCAGTCTAGCACTTTTTCTCAAGGTTAGCTAACTGTCCATGGTTCTGAATTTTGCTGTATGTGTGCCCAGAGGCAAGGGGAAGTATTTTTATACATACCAAGTAGATGAACAATGTTGGGAAGATGCTCTAATGGACCGTTTCTCTGCTCTTCTTCTCTAGCCTGCAGCACTTTATCTATTCTGCATGTATTACAGTTCATCTGAAAAGTTTCATCCTGAAACTATTGTTTTTTATATTTAACTATCTTTTTTCTCATTTAATTTCTTATTTTAAACAGTTAAAATTAGGTTGCTATAGTATTTAAACATTCAGAACTTAATTTTTTAACACGAGATGAACATGTTTTACAAAATAAAATGTCTTTATTCTTGAAATTATTCAGCTGTGCTTCTCTACTTGGAATGTGTGTGTGTGTGTGTGTGTGTGTGTGTGTGTGTGTGTGTGTGTATGCGTATGGTGTTTGATTGTTTGTTTTGGGTTCTTTATTTTTGTGAAGCAGGACCTTTCTATGTCCTGGAACTCACCACACTGGTTTTGAACTCACAGATAACCACCTCCCTCTGACTCTGGAGTGTTGGGTAAAGCACCTTGATACTACTAGCACTCCTTCCAGCTAGAGTGATATTTTTAATATGAGAGGCCTGGTTGAGGCAGTGTGAAAGGTAGAGCAGATGTTCACATAACAAATACACAACTGTTAATGACTATCTGCTAGGATGACCACAGCATGATGTTCCATGACATCTAGGCACACAGTCAGGGTCCAGCTTTAGGCCTCCTATTTGGGCAGCTTGCTCTGTCCCAGCAGAGAAGCCACATTTGCTTTACTTAAAAGTGGCCTCTTTGGCTCATGTTCATAGTAGTGCTAATGGGCTTGAAGAGGCTGCCATATCTGTCCTTTAATCAAAAGGAATAATTACTGAGATTGAGCGATATGGGAAGAAGGCCAGAAAATTTGAGACTGTCTTCCAACAAACTCCCACCTTTTCCATAGCCGAAACCACTTCTTTGGATGCTATGAACACACTTATGCATGGAGCATCATTCACTCTCCCTTCATCCACATGTATTAGAAAAGTATTTTTGCAAATGAGCTGCTAGGAGGTAGCTGATGTCTGGACCAGATTGTTCCCTTTTTTCTTTGGGGTCTGTGATCTCACTAGAAAAGGGCTCTCTCTTGTTTTCTCTTCTCCCACTCTCAGTACCAGTAGATGAGTATGCATTACATGCAGGATGAAACTATCATATCCTTAAACAAATGTCCTTTTCAAAAGTATAATATAAAGCAGACCTAGAAAGTCTGCTGCTGTAATGATTTCATGTTTTGCTGATCTTGGTGTTTTCCTCTGAAAGGCTTTTTAGTGGTCCCCAGTGAAACGTTGAGATCAGCATTTAAATGCCGGTCTATCTTTTTTAACATACTTTCAGTCCTCAGAAGTCACTACATCTCTGAAGCTTTGAGAATTTATAAAAATGTCTCAGTTGTTAAGGATACCTCTCATTCCCCCATCCCCTGCAATGTTGCATTAATTGGACCTTGCAACCTCCATGTCCTTGGTGATTTGGAGGAATCAGACTTCTAAGATTTGTTCAAGACCATTTCTTATGTGAAGCAGATCTCCCCAGACAGTTAGGGACCAATTATAGGAATTCTTATATGCTTTGGATGTTTTTCATAGCTGATATATTTGCAGTGATTCCTAGGTAACAAAGACATGCACATGTGCAGGGAGATGTAGGAGAGAGAAACGGAAGTGAGAAGAGTAATTATGTTGCTCCTTGCTGTCTGCAGTAACCAGCATTTGGTTAGAATGCCAGTGCATGTTTTAATTTAAATGAAAAGATTAAGCAAAAGATGTCAACATTCTCTTTAAAATTACCACATTTCTGAATCAATCAATCTATTCATTTAAATAGATAACAACCTTCTATTCACTCTGGCTCCTTTTCCTTTCCCGGTCCTCTGATGTCCTTCTCTACAGTCTTTAAACACATCATAAAGACATTTTTATTTACCACTCACTACCAGAGAAAAAGCTTATGAAGGCTTGAAGATTTTAAGTTTAAGAGAAGAGACTGTTATCATTAAAGGATAGATTATAAACTCCTCATAGTAACAATATGAGTTTATTTTACTCCAGACTGAGGTAGGAAGATTATTGAGCCCATCACAACAGAGCCTGCTCAAAGGGAGAATACAACACACACACACACACATACACACACTCACATACACACACACAAACACACACCTGCACACATACACATAGGCACAAGTGTGAGCAGACACATTACTATTGATCCCAGTAAGATAAAATCATTTTATGACCTCATTGGTTGTTTTTAAAGCAGGCAGTGAAACAAACTCTGAATAGTTTCATCGGTAAGAGAATTGGAATATGACAAAAATCAGAATGTTTTACTTCCCTACATTTGTGCTCAGACCTCAAAGTTGCTGCTCTACTATGGTCTGCAGCAACAATAGCCGATAGTTCTGTGGAACAAAGGGTGAAAAACAGAGACAACTTCTCCTAGAACTTGTCAGTTTTGAAAACCTTGTAGCAAAATGAAAGAGCAAGTCAAATGTAGCAGCAGCATGGAGTCCTGTTGCTGACTGCCTCAGCTGGAATTCCTTTTGTCTCTGTTATGTCAAACTGGGCATACTGTTTCAAGCATATGCAAGTCTCATTTTTCTTTATTTATGAAATGTTATCACAATAATACCTACATTAGATATGTGAGGAATAGTTAATATTCTATATTAGGTTTAACATACGATGTCTCACACATTGCTAACAAATATTCATTACTTAATTACCTTTATCCTCTGTTTTAGAAAAGGAGATAAATAACCACAGTACAATATGTACATCTATACACAAAATGGTATCGTTAAGGCAGAAACCAAGCTATGAATACTAATGACAACATTTTTTTAATTCGTTTTCTTCTAAATACTTGTAAGACAGTAACTTTTGTGTAACAGAAGTTGCAGCAGCAACTTCTCCATCTATTCAGAATAATGATATGAAAAGTTTCCCCTTCCTATTATTACCTTTGAAATTAGATGGTAGCATTAAAAATACAACATATTTTTATAGTGTTTAAGTTCTTAAATTGTTTTTAGCTGAACAATTTGGAGCAGGTTGGATAATTTATTCTTTACCATGTGTAGTGTTTTTAATCACTTTCTTGCAAATACAGAATAAAAATTAAGTTTAAAGAAAACAGCAATGAATGTATCTTATCACTTTTGGACCCAAATTCCTCTCAAGTAAAACTTTTTTTGAGGGTTTATGAAGGGAGGGATGTTTTTAATCCATAGTTTAAAACCTCTTTGAATTTTAATAAAACTGAAAATGTTTCTCAAACCATAGGTTTCTGTAGCAATCAAGAAAGATTCAGTGTCACTAAGTACAATTGCAATCATTTAGACATAAGCTTGAACATATTACCAAGATATGAGATAAAACAGAAAGGGATCTTGAGTGGATACTTGTCACTAACCAATCATTGACTTTGACTTTTATGTTCATTTCATGGACTCAATTAACACTTCTAATGCCTTGCTCAATTACTATGGATAAATATAATGTCATGATATTCTTAAACACAATGCATTTAAGACTGCTAAGAATATCAAGAATGAAAACCATGATTTAAATATAGAAACCAATTAGCAACTAATGCATATTAATAAAGCGATCCTTTACTTGTTCTTAATTTGCTAATAAACAACTTGTAAACAGAGTAACTAGCATTTGTCCTCTGTAAGAAGAGGCATTTAGTGGTCTTCCTTTACCTCACAGAACAATACACTACACATTTGGTTGCAGGCAGAATTAGTAATTAAGCTATTTCTATTTTATGCTATAACAAGATCAATTTTAATTTATTTTAATTGTGTATCTTCTTTTACCAAGACTCTATTTTCCATATTTTGATTTGTTTGTTTGTTTCCCTACTACATGGGAAACTAATATATGTATTATGTCAGCATATATCATACGTGTCTTTCCTTTATACTCCTGTTTCCTTCCGGGTATGACTTGAATACAAGAACAATTCTTAAAGTCCAGTCAAAACATCAGCTTTTCTTGACTGTGACTTAATTGATCACTTTAATGCCAAAACAAGACTTTCATTGTATTCAGTGGTCAAGCTGCTCATGAGTTATGTAAGCTTCAATGAATGAGTTGAGATGCCCTTGAGGGTGGCCTGGGTTACAAGTGGTGGTCACAAAGCAAAGACAATAAAACAAAGTCACATGATAGTTTGGGGAACCTGTCAGAGGAGGTTAGGGCAGTCTTGTCCCGTATGGATAAGACTGGTTGAGACAATGACTGTAAATAAAATGTATCCTTTTCATGCATTAAATTGTCAAAGCATAAATTAAATAAGTTTCATAGATACTTACATATTTTCTTTAAATGTCCTTCCTTGGTCTGTTTTCTTTGCAGAGACTTGAGGTAGGACAACTGGAACATTTACTATATATTCTTTTGTTTAATGTTGTTTTAGTTTCCTACTGCTAGAATTCAAATTGCTGGAAGAGAGAATCCTACCAGTCCTTATGTGATAATTCTCATTTCCTCCTGGAGACATTCATATCACATCCAGTGAGTAACATGACCTTATTTCCTACTTTCTTTCCCATGGCTCTTCATGAGATTTGCTGAAAGTGCGTATGTCTGAAGATTTGACAGAAAAGAAACTGGGGTCTGTTGAGGTCTGCGGCTTAACTGATCATGGTAACTTTTTTTTTTTTTTTTAAACATGAGTTAAATGGTGATAAATCTAACTGTGGTAACAAACCCAGGGTGAACTACTACATTCTAGAATCCTGTCCTGTAAGAGATGGATGACTCCTTAGGAATCAATCTCATTTGAAAGAGCAACTAACCCTTAAATCTACCTCTGTGAGCAATTAACTCTTAGATCTACCTCTGTGAGTTGGCAAAACCATGTTCAAAAATGGTGGAAGTAAAAGAAAGAAAAGGAGTATCTTTTGCATTGATCAACAGGGAGCCTGAGAATAGCCAAAAGGAAAAAGTATTTTTATGGTCAGGAACTATATGTTTGTAAGTCCATGTATAGTCTCAGGAAATGATAAGCAGAGTGAAGCTTCAGGGACATTCCCACTGAATTCTCAACATACTGGCTTCTAAAATATTTTTATATTTTGAGATTAAAATTACACCCTCCCTCTATTCAATCCCTTATGGTCTCCCATGTACCTCTCTGCTATTTTTAAAACTCATGGCGTCTTTTTTAAATTGTTGTTGCATGTTTGTGTATGAGTGTTCCTAAATATATAAATACATCTTCCTCAATCTGTATAATGTTAACTTGTTTGCATAGTTTTTCCTTTCTTATATTTAAGGCACAAAGCTTAGATGCTCCCAGGTTTGCATATTATTTTTTTTTAAATTGTCTTAATTGTAAAATTAAAATAAAATTACATTATTTCTCTACTTGCCTATCCTATGTCTCTCCCCATCCCACATCCATTTCCGTCTCTTAACTCTATGGGTTATTTTTTTTGTTACTTTTACACATGCAGACACACACACACACACATGCACACGCACACGCACATGCACACACACACGCACATACACACACACAGACGCATACATATACAAATGCAACTTGCTCATTCTTCTTGGTGTTACCTACATGTACATGATTTCAGGGCTGAGCACTTGGGACTAGATAACAAACTGGATGGAGGGAGATCTTCCATAAGTCTCTCCCACTCTTGGCATTCTTCAATCATCTGTAGCTCTTTGTTTGGGGACAGGGCCCTGTGAGCTTTTCCTTTCTGTCTATCGGCCTTGTGTTGGTTCATTTTTTTGTGTAGGTAGCCATGTTGAGGGCTCGTGTTTGCAGCTTCTCTGCCCCTTCTCAGAGACATGCTGTCACTCAGACTTCCTCCTCCTCTGGTCCTCTGACATAATTCTTTTGTTGCAGGGCTAGAGCTAATGGTTTGTAAGGGATACTTCTTCATCTCTGAAGACAGGCATCACAACTTACAGAAGCTAAGCTGGAGTGATATTTCACCGATCTCTCCAAATTTTATCTTCTTAGAAAGACCTTACAAGACCTCTCTGTGTTGTGTTTGTTCTAAGAATTGTCAATTTTACATTAAATAAAAGCATGAGCTGCCTTTGGAGGTAAGAACATTCCATGCCCTGAGAATAAACCTGTATGTTTTACTGTTGATAGGAATTGGAACTCTGCCAAGCAGGGAACTAATGAATTACAACTTGGCAGCACTCCTCAGCTGACACAATTTCCTTCAAATTTATGAAATCTCCTCCTTCCAGAAACCTACTCATGCTGAAGGCCTCTCTGTACCTTTCAGAGTAAAAAGGCAAGAAACTGCTAGACTTCAGATTTCACCTTATTAATGAAGTTAAACCTATGAACAACATATTTTTCCAGACTGAATCTTTGAGAATGTCTTAAATTTTGCAACAGCAGCAAATCCATTCAAATCATCATAGCCTCGATGAATTACAGAATGTATCTAAATCTTCAGTTACATCAACTAAGCATTAGCTAAGGCAGGATTTCATACCTTGAGAAAATGTCTGCCACCAAAAGGTGTCTGCTGATATTCTGGAAAGGCAGAGCTATCAGTAGTGCATAGAGATGCTAAGAAATTTCTGTAATATGAATTAACTGCAGCAATTTTAATCTCAAATTACTGTTCTAGTAATCTAAACTTATATACAAGTGTTATTGAAAAATAATACGATTTCATTTCATGCTAGGGTTACAATTTATAAAATATTTAAATGCTAATATTTTCTAACTTAAGAACAGAGAGAGAAATAGTTTTTAAATTGTAAAAACATTAGGTGTTCTATCAGTTTTTTAAATTACATTCAATAATCAAAATTATGTAATACTTTGGTGGTTTATAATCAGTTCTTTGATTGCATATGTTAATAATAAATATGAATTGATCTTCAAATAAAATAGAATTTTTAAAAACCCAAAAATGTCATTCCTTGACTGATTTGAAGAAAAGTTTTATCATTGAAGACACAATTCATTTTAACAAATTTATATGTTTATATATATTTTTTTATATATGTGGGTGAATGTGTGTTTTACCTGTATGTTTGGCTCTGTATGGTTGTCCTGGACTTATAGATAGTTGTGGGATGCCATGTAGGTGCTGGATTCTGTGTCCTCTGGAAGAGTAGTCAGTGCCCTTGACTGCTAAGACATCTCCTGGTCCCATAGAATACTTTAAAATTTATCATTTTAGGAAATGAGGAGATGGCTCAATGGGCAAAGTATTTGCCATAAAATTGTGGAGACATGTGTTTCTATCATCAGCACCCATAAAAGTTTTGAGAACAATGAGGCAGCTACCTTGTAATCTCAAAGCTTGGAGACTGAGGCAGCAGATTGCTAGATAAGTCGTCTTTGGCTAATTGGAATCACAGGACTGGTGAACTCAGTGTTAAGGAGAGACTGCCTCAATATGCAAGTTAAAGAGCAATTAAGGGAGCATCCGACATCAGCTTCTGGGCTACACAAGCACATATGTGCATATACACCACCCACACAAATAGAAAAACTAGCTCTTGAGGATGCTGGAGATATTCTCTTAAGATTTTTCTCTGTGAGTGTGGAGAGATAAGAGAATTTCATATTTTTAATATGTAGAAATGATGACTTGATAATTAGAGGCATAAATCATAGATCTCAAGAGAATATCTTGTTCTTAAAAGGCATATATGATGACACCTCTTCCGAAGTAACTGAATATCATTAGACTGTGAAGAGCAGCAATTAATACATGTCACCTAGACCTGCATCATTTCTAACCTGAGGGTTTATGAACATATCTTCCATCTCCTTTCCCCTTGGCCTGAACTATATCTATGGCCTGAGAGGTACTAATACCTTCCATTGTAAATTACTTTCTAAATACTTTTCTTAAATATTTTTTGGCATTTCCCAAAATGCTCTGAACAATTTATTGATCACATTTTCTTTTTGTTAGATCATAGGACTATTCCCTAAAGAAATGCTATGGTTTTAATTTTGTATTGGGTAAAGCATCTTACACGTTAGGAATGTTCCAGGTGGATTGATAGGGGTGTGTGTGTGTGTGTGTGTGTGTCTGTGTGTGTGTGTGTGTCTGTGTGTGTGTGTTTAAAATCTGCACATTAAAATAAGTAAATAAATAAACCTTTGTCTGCCCCAAGGTTTCTTCTTATGTGCTTTTATCTATAGATTTTGGAGGTTCACAATTTACAGAAATAATATATTTGCAGTCTAGTAGGAACTGATGAAAAATTTAGTTCATTCTGAAATAACAGAATTGCCGAAGGAAATAATTTTGTATGAATAACAAAAGAAAGAACAATCTCATCTGGCCTTGTGACCTTGGAATTAAAACACACGCAATGAATTTTCATGTATCCTCTCCGCCTTGCTCAAGGCGTATATTATTTTATGCAAACAATTTAAAGAAAGTATGTGCACTGAATTGAAAATATAAAGATGGAAGGAGTACAAATAAACAGAAATTTAGAGCGTCCAGTGTCCTCCTGATAGGAAGCGTGGAAGAGTCAGTTTATAAGATAACCAGTTTCTCAGAATAGAACAGAAAGAGGTGCTATGTTATGTTGGTAAAGTATTCTGCATACATTTCTATAACCATTCATGTTATAACTCTCCTAACCTCCTTTTCCAGTTTTACTCTGTGCCTTTTGACAAAGGCATTTCTCATTTATGTAGATAACTGTCAATTTTGTGTTTTATGGTTCACCCTGCCTGCACTCTTTTAGCCCCTCCCACTTTCTCTCCGAGATCCAATCCTCCTGAATTTCCCCTTCAGAAAAGAAAAGGCTTCCAAGAGAAGAGAGCCAAATGACACACACACACACACACACACACACACACACACACACACTACTGCTAATAATAATAAATAAAAAGATAAAGTAAGACAAGCAAAAGCGCTTATGTCAATGTTAGACAGAGTAACCCAATATATGCCAGCTTATGCTCTAGATAAACTTGTATGCAAAGGTAAATGTATACAGCTCAAAAAAATCCCTTCAATAAATATAAAATGAAATATAAAACTTATTACGAAGCTGACCTTTTTGAAAGATGCAGCAACACAATGATTTAATGAAAGAGAATCAATATTATTAATAAGGTTAAGTGGCAGAAATAATATTTATGAAAAACTTCTTTGATCATTAGAGGAAGTTTTAGCAGAAGGTAGTTTAAAAGTCTAACACATAAACAGGCACAGATTTTAGGGAAATTTGAAACTTAACTTTAAAACCTTAAGGGGTATCATCAGTTTTTCATTGCTCGCATAATTCCCCAGTCTGGGCTCTGGCAGGGAAGTAAGACAACTCTCCCTGCAACCTGGGGGTTGACATTAATTAAAACCAGAAAATCAAAACGCATCTGTGGTGCGTTTGGATGCCAAATGAGATGGAGTGATTTTAAAAGTAAACTTCTTGCAAAGGTAACTGAATGTCAAAACCTAACATTTTTCCCTAAAAAAAATGATAATTAAAATACCTTTAGCAAATCATATGCAAGCTGTTGACTTTCCAAATAAGGGACCGATAGACCTTCTTGTATTTCTGAAGGCTAATTGATGAGACTTTAAATAGTAATGTTAATTTTAGGTCCGACAAAAGCAAATCATTTTTCTTTATACCACATACATTAATAGAGAAAATCAAAAGATCTGCTTAGTTCCATATATATTGAGATTGAAGATAACTTAATAGCAAGCTGAGGCCAAAACTTTTAAAATGTTGTCTTTCAAATTTACCTTCTTGCCTCAGTTTGCTTCTATTTCTGTGATGAACACTGTAACAAAATGCAATCACTTGAAGAAAGAGTTTGGTTTACCTTAACATAAGCTTCACTGAGGGAAAATGACTCAAGAGCTTATGGTAGTAAACTTGAGACAGAAATGGCAATAGAATGTGTGGTGGAACATTGTGTAATGCTTGCTCTTCATAGCTTGTACAACTTGCTTTCTAATACTGCCACTCCCACAATTCCAGGCATGGTGCAGTGGACAGTCACCTGGATTTCCCATATCATCCATCAAATTAAAAAAAAAAAAAAAAAAAAAAAAAAAAAAAAAAAA
>JADRCC010575092.1:2543-14355 GCA_019843855.1 Hylomyscus alleni | reverse complement strand
AACAAAAAAAAAAAAAACAGTTCCACTTGCCTATAGTTGAACCTGATGAAGATATTTCCTCAATTGAAGTTCCCTCTTCCCAAATGACTCTAGATTCTATAAAGTTGACAAACCAACTAGCTAGCTAACAAATAACCTAACTCTCAACTAGCTAATTAATGAATATGCTGCTTCAGGGACATAATAATAGTTAAGAGAATGTTCTGCTTCCCCAATGTTCAGTTAAGTCTCAAGTCTGCAATGTGATGGTGCTCAGAGACTGGGGCCTTGGAAGAAACGTGATCATGAGAGTGATCCAAGATTCAGGAGTGAAAGAATAAGGAAGGGTGCCGATCATTCCGCAGCCACTTCCCTCCCTTCCTTTCCCGTCCCCTCCCTCTTCTCTGATTACTTATGTTCCTAAACATTTCTGCCTACCTTCTCTATCTGTGAATGGACCGACTGGAATGGTACTGAGTGCTGACCTTCAGACAGGGCGCCATAACTAAAGACTGCTGGCTCAGACTGCAATCATTTGTTTCTCTCTTGTTTAAACCAACCTATGATATTATCATGCAGTATTTCCAAATGACTGACAACTGTGATGCATTTTGGAGTAATTTTGGTTTTATGAGATAACTTCATGAATAACTTACCTTCTACGACTATTTTGTCCCTCACCCCAAACATCTCTTTTTATGATCACTAAACGCCCTAGGTAAAAGATACATTAGCTATTACATTTCAATTAGGCTGACAGTTTACTAGTGTCAATCCCCTAGTGAGGATGTATATCTCTGTTCACAGGCATTACTAATAACACTGGGCTAGTAATCAACTGAATATATATTGAATTAAATCTCTGAAAATGAAGGACATTATTAGAAGAAAATACTGATCTGATTGTGAAGAATGTCAAATTTACATGTTACCCTACCCACTATTCTCATTTGACTAACACAAACTATCCATACAAAGTACTTCCTGCATGTGGGGACAAACATGGAAACCACATGGACACAGGGACAGAATGACAGTAGTCCCCCATCATACTAGGGGCTTTATAAATTATGTTGACATGAAAAAGTATTGCTAAAGATGTTAGAAATTACATGATATGAAAGTGTCATGGGATAGCATTGTTCTGGTACCCTTTGTGCCCTCACTGAACTTTCTGAAATTAAATAGCATTTATAAAATGAAAAGCCAAATACCAGACAAAATTATAATAACTATGATACCACTACTGAGTACCTGATTCGGTTCAGAGCATCCTAGAGTAGAGGAGCACAAGGCAAGCCTGAACAACACAGAACCATGCTCTAATGAAAATAAATAAGTAAATGAATAACCTTTTTAATCGGAAAACAGGAGCAATGGGGTAAGTTATTAAACATCAAACGTGAAATACTAGGCCTCAGAAAGACCTATCTGGTCCCAAAAGCAGAAGTAAAACTTAAAAATAAATACTTAAAATTTTCATGTTTTTCAGACATTTTCATTAAAATTTAAGGCAAAAGGAGAACAGAGAATCAGAGTTCAAATATAGGATTGATTGAATATTAGAATAGTCTGAACTTATACTGAAAATGTAAAAAAAAAAAAAAAAAAAAAAAAAAGATGTGAAGCAGAGACTGAAGGAAGGACAATCCAGAGACTGTCCCACCTGGGGATCTTTCCCACATATAGTCACCACACCCAGATACTATTATGGATGCCAGCAAATGCTGGCTGACAGGAGCCTGATATAGCTTTCTCCTGAGAGGGTCTTACAGTGCCTGACTAATACAGAAGTGGAGGCTCACAGCCATGCATTGAACTGAGCACAAGGTCCCCAATGAAGGAGGTAAAGAAAGGACCCATGGAGCGGAAGGGGTTTGCAGCTCCTTAGGAGGAACAATATGAATCAACCAGTATGCCCAGAGCTCCCAGGGACTAAACCACCAACTAAAGAGTACACATGATGGAACTCATGGCTCCAGCTGCATACATAGCAGAGGATGGCCTAGTCAGTCATCAATGGGAGGAGAGGCTTTTGGTCCTGTGAAGGCTCTATGCCCCAGTGTAGGGGAATGCCAGGGCCAGTAAGCAGGAGAGGATGAGCAGGGGGAAGGTGGAAGAAATAGGGTTTTTTTTTTTTTTTTCAGAGGGGAAACCAGGAAAGGGGAGAAGATTTGAAATGTAAATAAAGGAAATAATAAAAAAAAGAAATTTTCTTAGAAAAATGTATTCATTTGATGATTGACCCTAAAGATGCAAAAGTCAATAAGAGAAAATTAAAACTAGGATTGAAAAAAACATAGCCATTAATATAATGAGAACCAAAAATATAATACAGAAAACCATAAACAACTAACTTTTAAAATTACAGGTTTTCCCACAAATTACTTTTATTCCTGTTTTGACTGCCTTTTATGTTTTACTTATTCATTCTGATACTCATGGGTCTTTTGTTGCTGTAAAAAGTACAACTACCACCACCACCACAGCAACAAAAGCATATAATAATGTGTTTCTTGCTCCCTCAAAGTTCTCCAGCCCAGACCTCCTCACAAATGTACCACATACCCTCTGGGAAAATTTCATTCGTGAATGCTTTTGATTCATTTTTCTCTAGCCTTGAGGATCTCAAACAAGTAAAGTGTCATCTACAAGGGTAACAAGTGTAACAATAATATACCCTAAAAGTTTTTCAGCTTCCCTTCCTGTAGTTGACAATTGCTTTTATACTGAAGTTTTGATTAAAAATCCAATCTTACACAGTTATCCAAATGGCACAAGTCAAAATTCTATCAGGTTTCAACATCCTCCATGTCCTTGTGGGTTTTACTGTTTTATTTTAGTTTGTTAACTGTTTGGTTTAGAGACTGTATTACCTGGTAGATCAGACTTGCCTGGAAATTCTGTAACGCAGGTTAGCCTTGAACTCATACATAGCCCCCTTCCTTGGCCTCTGGATTATTAGGAAAGCAAGAAGGAGCCACCACAGAGGAATGTCATTGTGTCTTATTACATATTACCCATCATTTCATTTGAACATGTTGGATCCACAAGCATCATATGGGATCACCCAAAGAAGAGGATATTTCCATCGAGAGAACTGGAGAGAGGTGGCTTATCTGATTGAATCCAACTCTGGTCCCTCCTCTGTGTGCATGTGGAACATCAACTAATTCACTTCCCACACCCTCTTACTTAATGTAGTTAGAGGTGAGTAGCAGAACAGCTAAACTGTTTACCTGCCACTTAGAGATTTAAACATCTCTGAAAAGCAAGTACCACAGGAGAATTTATTGGAAATTTCAGATAATCTAATTCTAAGAGCTGCAGTGACAAACAGGTTAGGCAGAGAGATTCTCAAAGAGAATACTATTGTAGGCCCCTTTAAAAAAATCATACTTCTAGATCACACTGCAATTAGATGGATAAAATGATTAATAATCTAAGTATCTAGAGGAAACAATTTCCAACTCACTGCCTGGTCACAGAACAAGTGAGAATTGTTGGGCGATTTTCTTCAATTTGACTTCAGCTCTAAATTTCTGTTCCAATACAAGGAAACTCTCTGGGACACAAAGCATATGCAAACAGACAATCCTTTTAGTTAATGAAATGCCTCTGCAAACACAACGTAGCTGCAAGCACTGCAATCCATAACAGTCTAATGCGTGTTTATAAATACGAGTAAGGCCTCAGCAGAGTGAAGGCCCAGATGAATTATTCAGCAGGTCTGCTGTGAGGGCTGGACAGCTCCTTCCATGCTAACAGCTCTTCAGTGACAGAAACACCTGGCTTAAGGCCTTCCAACTGCAGCCACCTCTAAAGAGTTGAATGCCTTTTTCCTCTTGTTCCAGATGTGACTTATCCAGAGTGCCTATTGTCCTCAAAGCTGATCTGAGAGTAAGCTCTAAAGAGAGACCCAGGCTCCAAGAGTAGTAAGCCACTTATTTTTCTGCATGTCGAAGCCCCAACATGCCAAACAGCTGACTGCTGAACACACTATTGGCAGTGCACACAAGACCAGGACCTAATAGACACTTTAATTCTTATGGCCTGTCAGGCAGGGTTAATGTGAGGAAGGAGCCAGAAATTAGTAGCTAATAAGGGAGAATAATAGAAAGGAAGACTATTTCCCCTTGCTAAATGCCTGTAATTTGTGCCTCTTCCCA
This sequence comes from Hylomyscus alleni, assembly GCA_019843855.1. Lineage (NCBI taxonomy): Eukaryota > Metazoa > Chordata > Mammalia > Rodentia > Muridae > Hylomyscus > Hylomyscus alleni. The sequence continues at coordinate 10,207 of JADRCC010575092.1, read as the reverse complement.
TTAGTTTCACAACCAGAGTTGTTATAATAATAGCAACAATACAATCCCTCCGAGGATTATAAAGAGTTTTGCCCTTCTCTGGATTCATGAACGTGGTAACTGTGACATTCGATGTGCAGTCAACAGTACTTGGGAATTAGAGAGGGTCAAAACTTATTAGCTAGTTTAATACACAAGCTAAGTATTTCCTTCAAGTCAGCCTTCTTAAATGACCCCAGGAAGAATGATTCTTTTCTTTCCTTTTGCCATGTCTTCTGGGAAGCAATTAGAACGCCAATAATTTTTAGCTTTATTAATTTTTTATACTCAGGCTAAATTTTCCTTGGCTTTCTTCCTTCCATTTGTTAGGACTTATTGGCCTAGATAATGTTTCTAAATAATATACATGTGTATAAAACAAACATTTGTAGACTAGAAGCATTTGATAAGATTGAAAGAGGGACCACCAGCCTCATTGGAGTATTGAACTACAATTTCAAATTCTTCAAAAAAATAAGAGTATTTCACATTATTGCTTAGCTCATGAGGAATCTGCCTCTCTGAATACTTGTATCTAAAACTTTGGTTTCAACATTCTGATTGACTGAGGTGGGTTAGACATGTTCTTCTGGTACTTTCAATACAAAATCAATTTTTGTAAGTTCTTTTTGCCACATATTGAAAGCTACACACACAAGCACTGTTGACTTCCATTTTTTGGATGCCGGCCTCAAAGAACAAGCAAGCATCAAAAGCTTTCCCGATCTGATCAACAGAAGAAAATTTTCACAGAAGGTCAGCAGATTTTGACCCAGTTCCTAGCCTGCAGGAGTCTGCATCAGAAAAAAAAAGAAATGGTCTCACTTCAATGCCCTCCTGTAAGCTCCCAAGTGAGTAGAGAATGTGAGGTGTCTCTATTTCTTTAAAACATTTCTGTACATTAGAGGCAAAGAGGTATTGTTCTTAATCTCCAGACATTGTTGTTTCCATCACACATGTGGAGGTGAAAACACTGTCAGATATACAACTGAGTGTTGAAAGTGCAACTGACTTACTCCAGGTCCAGGAGGTGGAGGTTTTTATTTTTATCTGCTCAAAGAGAAAAATCTTTTCTAAGCTTGCCATTAAATTTAGTACCAAGTTGCAGAAAAAATATGGGCAAACTGGTGCATGTACTTTCACAGTCCTTTATTTGTTATTTGGTTGTCCCAAATTTAGATCATGCTATTGAATAGTCAGGACAACTAATTAACTCCCAAATATAGATATTAGCCTTGGCTTGTAATCTCAGAGAAGTAACCTAGTCGAGGATTTCACATGTTTGGTTACTGTAGCAACTCCATGTGTGTGAATTAAAATCAAAAAGAGTTGAACACAAAGCACAGCAGATCCTGCTCAGCTCTGATAAATGCAAATGCAAGAGAAAGGGCTGTAGCTTCCAATGGAAATGTAGCAATTGTTCACGATGTATTAGCACTCAGTGAAGAAGAACTGGTGGTGTATCTATCAAGAAATATTTAAAGAAGAAGATTTTTAACAGTGCTTTCAGTTGATGTATCTGGTTTTTTAAGACCTTTTATAAAACAGTTACTAATTATTTCATGTTGTCAACCTTTTTATGTATCTTAAATTTTTGTTAATATTATGATGCTCCAAGCAGTTAAAATATCAGAATTGGAACATTATGTAACTGAAAAGCATCTATATAGCAAAGGAAAGATTTAAGATAATGCTGGTACAATGTACAGATAAAGGAAGCTTGAAGAATGCATATCTCAAAAAGGGTTTATTTCCAGAACATTTAAAGAACTCAAATCAATTGCAAAAACACAAATAATCTGATTTATTTAAAGGCCAGTAAACTAGTTAGGCATTTCTCGAAAAAGAATAGCTACAGATATAATGAAAAATGTTCAACATCTCTAACTGTCAGGGCAATAAAAATTAAAAAAAAAAAATCCCACAATGACTTATCACCTCTCTGCAGTTAGGAGGACTATTGTCACAAACATAAAAGGTTGGTTCTGGCAAAGACAGCATGCAACCCTTATACATTATTGGTGGAAATGTAAATTAGTTTGTGGAAAGCAGTATGGAGCTTCTGCAAAAATTTATATGCAGAATTACATTCTGCATCCAATAACCTCATCGCTTGGTGTATATCCAAAGAAAATGAAATGGATATGTCTAAGAAACCTTTGTGCTCTCACATTTATTATAGAATTACATAGGGAGCCAAATATAGAAACAATGTAAGTATCTACAGACTCATCAACTAGCACAGGAAGGATGATATATTTCACTGAGGAATACAATAAAGCCATAGAAAAAACTAGACTGTGATTATTTGTGGCATGAATGGCACTTGTGTTACTATGTTAATGACTAAGTACTGCACAAAAAGACAAACATCACACTGTTTTACTAATATTTGGAATATAAAAATACTGATCCTATATAAATATAAGGAAGAAAAGAGAGTACCATGCTTTCATAAAGAATTAATATGGAAAAAAACATACAGAAAATATAATATGGAAAAAATGATATGGAAAATATATTTTTAAAAATCAAAATGGAATGATTGTTAATGTTTTCATAAAAGGGAAAAGATAAATATTTTGAGCAGAGAGAAATGATAACTATGTAAAGAAATAGAGATATGTAGCCTGAATGGAGTATTTCAAAATGTATATGTGTGTCAACATATCACACAACCCTCAAAATGTGCTATGCTTTTATTTCAATTAAATAAATAAACCTTAAAATGAATAAAATTCCAGGGCACATTTTATGTTCTAATGTCATATCAGAAAAAGTAAACTACTTAACTTCATGTAATTTTTACAGTTTGTTTATATAGTTCTAGGGATTTCAGATAGTAAGTATAAATTCTAGTTTTGTTACTAATATTCCAAAATACATACAATGAGAAATGCTTATTTTTAGCTCGAGAACTTGTTATTTCAAGTAGCTGCATTTAAATCCTAAATAATGTTTTATGAGGACATATAGCTACTAAAACCTACATAGAAAAGGATAGAAAACATAATTATTTAAAAAAAAGTTATGGATAGAAAATTATTACTAAACAAACACCATTCCAACTTTTTTTTTATGTATATGTGTGCAGGTGCTCATGTACATGTTTGTGGATGCCAGAGAATAGGCCAGGAATCATATCTCAGTAGTTACATACCTTGATTTTAGAGATAGGATAACACCTTGGTATGGGAATTCCCAACTAGGCTAGGCTAGATGGCCAGCAAACTAGGAGTAACCATAAGTCTCTGCCATCCATCCCAGTAGTAGGATTAAAAGTGCATTTCACCATATTCAGGGTTCTGCCATGGTTATAGAAAACTTAATTCAGGTCACTGCACTTTACAGATTGAACCATCTCTTAAGGATACAATAGTTCACTGGGCAGTGGTGGCGTATGCCTTTAATCCCAGCACTTGGGAGGCAGAGGCAGGCGGATTTCTGAGTTCGAGGCCAGCCAGGGCTACACAGAGAAACCCCGTCTCAAAAGACCAAAAAAAAAAAAACGTCCTGAGCGGATACAATATTTCACATTGTTTTTAGTGATAAGAAACCATAACACAATAGCAGAAAAAAAGGATAATTACATTCTACAGGAAATTTGAAGTAAAATATGACCTCTGCCACTTAAAAAAGAATAAATAAATTGGTCATTTATTTATATGTCTTAGTCTCCACATTCAGCTCCATCTGCAGATAATCTATAACAACATTTCTATAGGAACTTCCTATATTATTCTTTCATGTGTTCCTTTAACACTAAATGTATGTCAATTATTAGAGAAATGTAATTCACTTCTCAACTATTCTGTTCCAGAAAAGCACAGTTGTAGAATGATCCTAGACTCCTTCCTGCCCATCAATCATCCTTAAAAATATTCTGGGCAAATATAAGGTATTTGAAGATGTGTGTTAGAAATAACATATAAACAATGAGAAAGGTTGGGACAAACAACAATATGGACTGACTAATGCCCTCAGAGCTCCCAGGGACTCAACCACCAACCAAGGACTATACATGGTAGGACTGATTGTTCTGGCAGCATGTGTATGGTAGAGGATTGCAAAGTCAGTCATCAATGGGAGGAGAGGCCCTTGGCCCTGTGAAGGTTCTGTACCCCAGTGTAGGGGAATGACAGGGCCGATAAGTGGGAGAGGGTAGGGTGGCAGACATGGGGAGGGGAGACGCAACAGGGGTTTGTTCTTGTTGTTTTTGTTTGTTCATTAAAAAAGAAAAAAAAGAAAAAAGAAGAGAAAAGCTAGAGAGATGACATGGCAGTTAAGATCACTTGCTGCTTGTCCAGAAGAACTGGGTTCAATTCCTAGTCCTGATATAAAGATTCTCAGTTGTCTGTAACTCCAGTTCTAGGAGATCCAATGTTCCTTTCTGTTATTTGTGGGCACAAGACCTGAACACACTGCAGAGGATACTACACACACACACACACACATACACACACACACACACACACACACACACACACACACACAAACTCATATACACACACATATGCATGTATATATAGATATAAAATCTAGACACTTGAAAAGAAAAGATACTTATCTGTGAATTTTTATTTATTCTTAGGAAATTGTAATCATGACTGAAATGACTTAAGTTAATTAAATATTAAATTATGGTGTAAATATAATTATGTATTTCATAAAGTATTTAGTCATAATGTAAGATTATAGTATAAATGCAGTATTTACCATGATGTTTAAACTTACTTTATATTGCTAAAGAATTTTCTATAATTATAATGCAGATTTTATGATTATATAATAAACAATATATGCACTATAACAGTATTAGTGATTTTTGCGAATGTTTCATTTATTATTATCTATACTAGTATTACTTCATTTGGGGCCCTAGAAATTCTGATATTGCCCCATTTATAAATGGTCAAGACTCCCATGGTATTAAGTAGCCAAAATAATACAAAGCCCAGCAGAATTTCTTTTTATATTATCTATTATGTATTTATTCACATTTGTCAAAAAGGAAATGCATTATTCTCATATATTTCCAACAGATTTCTATGAGGACATATACTTTAGGAACCTTAGCTGATTTTAGATATTTTACCTTTAAAAAATGATTGCTACTTGGATGTTATCTTGAAAACTTATTTCATTATGATTTTGAATATACTTTTAGGGAGCATAGTCACATTTATATTTTATTGGTGTTATAAGCTCTATTTACCTTTTGAGAGTTATATTATGGTTACGTCTTAATAGCTTATTATATTTGTGAATCAGAAGTAAAATAACTCTATCCATCTTGCAGTCTTGATACAATTATTATAAATATGTAACAACATTCAGAGCGAAATGATTAACTAGCCCTTATAATTCCACGCTGTTATTCCTGTTTTAGCCTCACTTCAGTTGCTGCTTTAAAATATTCTGACAAAAAGCCACTTCAGTGTTGAAAAGATTATTTTAGTTTACAATCCTAGGTTATAGTCCATTACTGCACAGAGGCCAAGGCAGGGACTTACACAGCTGGACACATCACTTCCTCAGTCAAGAACAGAGAAAAGTGAAGGCACTCATGTTGTCTGCTTGCTTGTGGTCTTTCCTCAAAACGTACAGTTTGGGTTCTGCCTAGGGAATGTTCCTGCCCACCATGAGCTGAATATTATACATCAGTTAAGAGTGAAGTATTGTTAAAATAATGCTCCATAGACATACCCATAGGTTACACTTATCTAGATAAATGTTTGTGAAGTCCCCTTTTCTCCTGTTAGGTACATCTTCAATATGAGGGGGCTTTCCCTGTCCGATTGTATCTTGTCATCTTAGGTTGGTATCTGTTGGAGGCCTGTTTTTTTTTTTTTTTTTTTTTTTTTTTTTTTTTTTTTCTGAAGAGGATATGGAGCAGTTGATTAGGGAAAGAGCGGGACTGGGAGAAGCTAGGAGGCATGGAAGGAGAGGAACCTGTGGTCAGCATGTATTGTGTGAGAGAAGAATCTATGTTCAATTAAAAGTAAATAAAAAGGCTCTTTTCTCAAGTGATTCTATGTTGTTTCAATTTGACAGCCAAAACTAACCCACACAGGAGAGCTGAGAAAGCCGTGGGAGTCAGCTCAGGTGGGTGAAGCACATGCTTTGCAGTGTAATCTTATCTGTTGTAACTGCTGGTCACTCCATATAAAACAACTTCGACATCAACTACAACTTCCTCGGAGGTTATGCATTTTCAGGTTCTCTGTTCCCACCCTGAGTGTCAGACATACGTATTAGTATTTGATGATTTTCTTTTCTGTTAGATGTGGCTGAGTTCATGAAAGTAGCTCTTTGCAAGTTTACAGATGTATCCTAAAACTCTAACAAGTAAACTGTCTAAAAGACAACTGCCAGTGGTCTAAATTCCTGAAATTAGTTTGCTTGGAAGCTTTATTTCACTACATGACATCTTTTTTATTATTATTATCAGATATTTTCTTTATTTACATGTCATATGATTTCTCCTTTCTCAGTTTCCCCTCCAAAAACAAAAAACAAAAAAAAAAAACCAAGATCAAACCCCTGTTTCCTCCCCCCTCCCCCTGCTCTCCACCCCGCACTCTCCTGCTTACTGCCCCTGGCATTCCCTTACACTGGGACATAAAACTTTCACAGGGCCAAGGGCCTCTCCTCCCATTGATGACCAACTTGGCCATCCTCTACTATACACATGCTACCAGAGCAATCAGTCCCACCATGTGTACTCCTTGGTTGGAGTTTTAGTCCCTGGGTACTCTGAGGATACTGGTTAGTTCATATTGTTGTTCGTCCTAAGGGGCTGCAAACCTTTCAGCTTCTTCAGTCCTTTCTCTAGCTCCTTCATTGGGGACCCTGTACTCAGTTCAATGGATGGCTGTGAGCCTCTACTTCTGTATTAGTCGGGTACTCTCAAAGCCTCTCAGGAGACAGCTATATCAGGCTGGATAGTCCTTCCTTCAGTCTCTGCTCCATAGTTAGTCTCTGCAACTCCTTCCATGGGTATTTGTTCCCCCTTTTAAGAACGAATGAAGTGTCCACATATTAATAAGTGTCCTGGTGCACTTTGTATTTATAGCTGATTGTTTTTGTATTTTTGTATTAAAAATTATATTTAATATCACTGTATTAAATTTGTATTTAATATTACTGTAGAAGCATTGCTATAAGTCTGAACCTGCCTTGGGTATAGACACATACTGTTCTGTTAAAAGTAAAAAGATACATCTTAAATATTTTATTCTTTTTTTCATTTTTATTGGTTATTTTATTTATTTACGTTGCAAATATTATCCACTTCCCAGTTTCCCCTCCACAAGCCCTCTATCTCTTCCTCCCTTCCCCTGCCTCTGTGAGGGTGTTTCCTTAGGCACCTACCCACTCCTGCCTCAGCACCCTAGTTTTCTGCTATCCTGGGTCATTGAGCCTCCACTGGACCAAGGGGCTTCCATCCCAGGGATGCCAGATAAGGCCACCTTCTGTTACAAATCCAGCTGGAGCCATGAGTAACCCCTGTGTACTGTTTGGTTGGTGTTTTAGTCTCTGGGAGCTTTGGGGGGGGGGGTCTGGTTAGTTGATATTGTTGTTCTTCCTATGAGATTGCAAATCCCTTCAGCTCCTACAGTTCTTGCCCTAACTTCCCCTATTGA
>JADRCC010575090.1:0-16359 GCA_019843855.1 Hylomyscus alleni | reverse complement strand
AGAGAAAGAAAAAGAAAGAAAGAGAGAAAGAAAGAAAGTAAGAAAGTAAGAAAGAGAAGAAAGGTAGGCAGGCAGGTAGACAGACAGACAGGGAGGGAGACAGACAATAGACAGGAAAATGAGAAAAGAAACAAAGAGAAAGCACCAGAACAATGTAAAAAGGAACACGGCAGATACAAAACACCTCCTGTCTCTTCATAGGGAAGGAAGCAGGCAACTTGGCAGTCTGGATCTGGGTTTATAATCTCACTAGAAAGGATCTTTGATGAGATGGGAGGTCCTGGAGTGTCCTCTGAAGGAAAAGAAAATGTAGAATTTCACCATGGACATGAAGCCTGTGGCTTTCCATGCTGCACCCTCATTTTAAAGCTGGGACATAAAGGAGAGAAGCAATGGAAATCCTGGACCCCCAAACTACACCAGGAACCCTAAAGGGCATCCTGCACTGGCTGTTCTGTGATGCTCTGGTTCGCACATCCCGAGATGGGGGTGAGGCTTCCTGCTTGGTGCTCAGCACCAGGAATGTGTGAGGCGGACCACCGCAGAGAGGTGGTGGCAGGGTGGCAGGGTGGCAGGGTGGCTGGAAGAGCAAGCTGAGAGAGATCGCCTGGGGATTAAAATGCGCACATGTGAGCTTCTAATGGATTTATCATATTAACTAGAAGAATGTTTTCCTGAGCAAATCAACACTTGGAAATAAAATTATCCCTGGTGTTCATGTCAATATATGTTTGAATTCTTTTCCGGCTATTCTGAAAAGCATTATTTTTTCTTTTAAGACAGTAAAACACTCTTTAATGGAGAACAAGTACCTTCTTCTGTTTGGGGGAAGTTGGCTCACAGTCACCTGTTGGGTTGAAAGGAAGCCGCAGTTGTCCAACGTGCCGTGAATGCGTTTATGGCAGGGAAAGGACATTCAGACCCTGCGAATATGGAAACGTTGCTATTTTATATCCTTCCTCATCTTTGTTCTGGTAACAAGATGGGATGTCAATATTTTTTCTCACATCCTGGAAGGGTTTGAAGATAAAGCCAGTCCCTTCCTGCCTTCAAGCAAAGGACAGCCAGTTTTTCAGACAGAGAAAGTACAAACTCTAATACAAAGAATACAGGACCTTAGGAGCCGACCTCAAGGGAGAGGTCCTGTGGTCCTATCAGTGGGCAATGGCCGCCGGGAAGCTCTGAGGGATGGTCTTCACATCATCTTTGTCTCTGTTATCTGTTTCCATCTCTGCCTGGCATGCTCTCATGTTCACACCAGCAGGCCAACACACGATACACGTTCAGTAAATGCTTGCAAACCTACATAATCTCACATGACCCTGTGGAGGAGGTGACGAAGGTCCAAGGGTAACTTGCAAACCCTTCTCATTTTGCAGTTGGCAAATGAGAGCAGTCAACAGACTCTAAGTCATACTGTTCTTCCTTTGTGTGACAATGTCTACTCTTCTGAGGGCTCAGAGGAAGGAGGTGCCACAGGAATTGTTTTTGCTGAAGTTGACAGTACCTGACCATCATGTCAATGAGCTCTCCAAAAATTATCTGAATTTTATAAGACTCCCCCACCTCCTCTCTCCTTTCTATCCTACCTCCTACCAGTCTCTGTCTCTCTTGTCTCTCTGTCTCTGTCACTCTCTCCCTCTCTCTGTCTGAGATAGGGTCTAGCTATATAGCGCAGGCTAGCCTCAAACTCCTAAACTCCCAAGTGTCAGGACCACAGATGTGCACCACGGTACTAGCTAATCCAACAAGGATCATCAGTACTGGAATACGCGATGCCACTTCTTCTAGTTATGTCGTCCCTATTGTAAAAACCTTGATAAGAAGTGTCTTCTCTGTTCTCCAGATGTTGAGTGCTTCCACACGCACCTTCCTTTGGTGTCTCGTTTACTTACCTGTGGGAGCATGGATGCTTACTGAAGCCCTCCCTCCCCAACCTGACTTCCTCTCAACGGTGCCCCTCCCATCTCCACTGATTTCCTATCTAGTCCATGCCCCGTCATTCCTGCCTTCCTACAGTGTTTTCTGGATTCTAGTTTTTTGTCCTCGGTGCCTCCAAGCCAAATCTCAAATTTTGTTACATTCTTCATCTATGTTGGTCTCCTCCAGTACCTGACACCAGCAGTTGGTGACGTCCCCTGGCTCACAGACACATTTCCTTTTCATCCCCTTTCTCATTTCCTATACCTCTTTCCTCCTTCTGATCTACTCTTTAAACAACAGAGAAGTCTTTTGAGAAACCTTTAACTGGGATATGACATTCACACAGAAAGTACATATGTTCTAAGAGTACAGTTTGAAGATTCCCAAGCTGGTTACAGTTCAAGGACCCGTAACAAAAGCTAGGTCAGTACCAGCTTTCCCAAAGGTCCCTGGGGTGCCTTCAGTTGCCACCTGCCTCACCTCCAAGACAGCAACTCTTCTGAGTTCCCAGAGTTCGGGTCAGTTTGCCCCTGGACTTTGTAGGAAGGGACTTGTAAGTGGCAGCATGATTGAAAATGGAGACCAGAGCCTGCCGTGACAGTGACAAGCCCGTGGGTTCTCACCACCCTGGATGAAAATCCGAGCCCAGTCTGCAGCCTACAGCGCCCTCCACACTCAAACTCTTGTTCTCCTTTCTCTCTCCCTAAGCTTCCCAGCACAGTGGCCACAATCCAGTGCCGAAGTGTGTCAGCAAACAGAAAGCGTGAAGTTGCTGGGGCAACAAATGATGGTGAGAAATGCTTTCTCCTTTGATGGTTCTTCACTCTCATCCCTTCCTTGTGTGTGTGTGTGTGTGTGTGTATGCGGGTGTGTGTGGTGTGGGTATGTGTGTATATGCATGTGGTATACATGTATGTGCATGTCTCTCTGTCTTTGTCTCTCTGTGTCTCTGTGTCTCTGTCTCTCTGTCTCTCTCTCTCTCTCTCTCTCTCTCTCTGTGTGTGTGTGTGTGTGTGTGTGTACACGTGTGTGTACATATGCACATCTGTGTATGGAAGCCAGAGAACAACTTCAGTTGCTGTAGTGATAAATGTCCCTTATAAGAGTTGCCTTGGTCATGGTATCTCTTCACAGCAACAAAACCCTAACTAAACCAGTCGCCATCCTCTTCTTTGAGACAGTGTCTTCCACTAACCTGGAGTTGAGAAGTAGGATGATCTGATTGGCCAGCAAGTCTCTGGATACCCCCTGTCTGTACTCTCTTCCACTCAGTACTGGGATGACAAGAACCCCATACTACCATACTCAGTTTTATTGTTGTTTTATAATTTTATTTATTTACATCCTGATCACAGCCCCCCATCATCCCAGTCTGCCCTTCACCTGGCCCTTTCCCCCACCCTTCCTTTTCACCTTTGAGAAGGAAGAAGTCCTCCACTGGGTACTAACCCACCCTGGTACCTCAAGTCACTGCAGGACCAGGCACATCCTCTCCCACTGAGGCCAGACAAGGCAGCCCAGTTAGGGGAACAGGATCCACAGGTAGGCAACAGAGACAGCGTAAGTCCCTGCTCCAGTTGTTGGGGGACCCACATGAAGACCAAACTGCACATCTGCTAACATCTATGCAGGGGGTGGGGGTAGGTCCAGCCTGGGGATGCTCATTGGTTGGTGGTTCAGTCTCTGGGAGCTCCCAAGGGTCCAGGTTAGTTGACTCTGTTGGTCTTCCTGGGTAGTCCCTGATCCCTCGGGATTCCTCAATCTTGTTTGTTTGTTTGTTTGTTTTTTTCTAGTGTGGACTCTGGGGGATTGAACTCAGCTCCTCATGCTTACATGACAAACTCCTCACCGCCTGATCAGCCTTCCCTCCAGCCCCACTTTTCATGAACTCAGCAGGCTGGTATCAAGGGATGCCCCTTGAGCTGCAGCTCTCCAGCGTTCCTTCAGGGACCGGAGCAATTACAATGACTGAGTGCTCAGGGCCCTAGACATTCCTAGGCACCCAGCACACACCTGTCACCAGCAGGGTGTGAAAGAAATGACCACAGAGGCAGGGTAAGCACGAGGAAGGGGCAATCCTCTCCAGAAACACTACCGACCAGGGGAAAGGCAAGGAGTGAATGTCAGCGAACCACCCCACTCGTTACCCAGGCACCCAAAAGCTAGCATTAAATGCATACAAATACAAAACTGTCAAATTAGGTTAGAAATTCACTGTAGAAGCAGGTGCTTTCCTTTTCTGGTAGCCACGTCTTCCCCTAAAAGTTCTAGAGCCATCTCTTTGTAATCAATCCTTGTGGGTTGATTCTTTTATTCTCTTCAGGATCCCAGGGGTCGTTTTCTAGCCCAGAGCTCCCAACGAACTCATCTCCATGTGGAGAGGTGAAGCCTTGGACTTAGTTTCGGCTTTTGGTCTCTCCTGTGGGTTTAATTTGGCAGACAGACAATGGGCTGTCGATTTTTTTTTTCTGGGCGTGAGACACAGGGTATTAATCTGTACCATGGAGTACCCAAGAAAGAGCTGAACGAGTCCCGTCAGACGTGAGTCAGCGCCCTGGCGGGATGGGAACGAACTTTCATTCAGGAAAACCCCTGCCCAGGGCCGCCTGTGTCCGCCCACCACCCATTCATCAACAGCAGCTCTCAGGAGACCTTCCGATAAACGGCAACACACTTGCTGGAAGCTACAGAGGAGGTCTGAGGACAAAGTTTTGGTCCGTAGGAGGTCCTCAAACAGGCGTACGAAGAACCTAGAGAAGAGCACCCGAGGAACGTGTATGTATGTGTATGTGGGGTGGGGGGGTGGGGGTACAGACACCTGCCTACCTCCCCTGAGCGGATCCCTGGACCCACTCACTGTCAACACTGTCTCCTCTGGTTACTCCCAAGTAAAGATCCCTCTCCAGGGTACAGTGTCCCAGAGTCTAGACGTCCATACCCACAGGTGAGCTTTGACCCTACTCACTGCTCACAGGCCAGGCCCTGCTCCATAATCAGCACTCACAGGCAGACATAACTTGTCATTACATGGGAACGCAACACGATCCATCATGGTCACCTCATATTCCCGTTCCCAGCCTGCCAGAGGACCCACAGAACTGCAGGCAGTCTTCACGGGTTCCCCCATCACTCCAAGCGTGATGTCAGTCCCCTGCAAGCTTGGTCCCCGTGCAGAGCAGGTCCCATTGGAGCCAGCATGAGATAAACCAGAACAGATTACCCCCTCTCTCCCCTGGGCACAGAAGAGGATGGTAGGTAGAGACAAAGCCCTTACCCAACATTCAGATCTCCCGCATTCCCTCAGAGACCTTAGGAGGAGGAAAAGCGTCTTAGCCTTAGGCTGTTAGTGTGATCGTGAGCTGCTCCTGCCACTGGTGGTCTGACTTTACCAATGAAGCGCCAAAGGCATGGAGAAGGTTCCCATGTGGGTGCCTGTGGCAGGGAAGCCAGGCTGCACACCTGTCACAAGTGTCACAAGTCTCTCATCCCTTCCATATTCTTCTCCCTTCCAGCCTTACAAATGGTCCCAGTACATCTCGCTAGGTACAGTCTTGCTCCATCCTTTTAGGGCTCACACAAAGCATTGAGGACATGCTCTGTCTCCAGTCTCCTTCCTGGGTAGTACAGGTTGGATTATGCTTTCCAGAAGGATATATTAGCCTACTAACTCCTTCTGGCTTCTGGCTTATTTGGAAACAGGTTCTTTGGAGCTATAATCAAAATGGTGGGCTGGTGCCCTGAGCAGACCTTGGGCGCAAACTCCTCAGCCAGTCCCACAACACCCAGAGGAAGCTCCACTCCCAGGCGCTCTAATATGCCCAGGATCAGAAGTGAGGAGGACACAACATCTGTCCCAACACTGGGAGTAACTGGGACCAGCAGGACCCAGGCACGCAGGAACTCCACCAGCCCAGTGGCACTGATTCCTTCCTCAGGGCAAGGTGCCCTGAGCAGACCTTGGGGACAAACTTCGCAGCCAGTACCACAATACCCAGAGGAAGCTCCACTTCCAGCTGCTCTAACAAGCCCAGGGTCACAGGATCCCAGAATCCCAGAATCCCAGAGACAGCTTGACTCTGAGGAGTTCTGACACAACCAGGATCACAGGAAGGACAGGCTTCAGTCAGATTTAACATGAGGAGGTAGCACTAGAGATAAACAGATCAAGGGGCGGGGGGGGGGGGCAAGCATAAGAATATAAGCAACACAAATCAAGGTTACTTGGCATCATTAGAACCCAATTCTCCCACCATAGCAAGTCCTGGACACACCATCACACCAGAAAAGCAAGATTCAGATATAAAATCACTTCTCATGATGATGATACAGGACTTTAAGAAAGACATAAATAGCACCCTCAAAGAAATACAGGAGAACACAGGTAAACAGCTAGAAACCATTCAAGAGGAAACACAAAAATCCCTTAAAGAACTACAGGAAAACACAATCAAACAGATGAAGGAAATGAACAAAACCATCCAGAATCTAAAAATGGAAATAGAAACAATAAAGAAATCAGAAAGAGAGACAACCCTGAAGATAGAAAACCTATGAAAGAAATCAGGAGTCATAGATGCAAGCACCAACAGAATACAAGAGTTAGAAGAGAGAATCTCAGAGGCAGAAGACACCATAGAAAACATTGACACAACAGTCAAAGAAAATGCAAAAAGCAAAAAGTTCTTAACCCAGAACATTCAGGAAATACAGGATGAGATGAGAAGACCAAACCTAAGGATAATAGGTATAGAAGAGACTGAAGATTCCCAAGGTAATGGGCCAGTAAATATCTTCAACAAAATTATAGAAGAAAACTTCCCTAACCTAAAGAAAGAGATGCCCATGAACATACAAGAAGCCTACAGAACTCCAAATAGACTGGACCAGCAAGAAGATCATCATTTTCGTCTGTGGGTAGCTCTAATTCTTCTGGCTTGTAGGCATCTTACCTGACAGATTATTTCTTATGTAGCCAGGAGAGTGCCCCACAGCATCTGCCTACAATACTCCATAACTTCTGCTCTCACTCAAGTTCTTTAGGTTCTTCATTCCTTTCAGGTCTAGCTAGATTGCAGAATTAAGTTTATAATTCTGAATAAAACTAAGTAAGAAAGAAAGAAAGGAAGAAAGAAAAAGAAAGAAAGAAAGAAAGAAAGAAAGAAAGAAAGAAAGAAAGAAAGAAAGAAAGAGAGGAAGAAAGGAAGAGAGGAAGAAAGGAAGAAAGGAAGAAAGAAGGAGACAGACACACAGACAGGGACACAAGTGACAATAAAGGTAGAAACTGGGATAATGTGGCTACAAGCCTTGGAGCACCCAGGATTTCTGACTGTCACTAGAAGGAAGGAGAAGAGTATGAAAAGTATCCCTTCACCTTCACCTTTGGCCTTCCAAGCAAACCAATTCTATCCACACCTTTATTTATTTTTATTTTTTTAGTTTCTTGCCTTCAAACACGAAGGTGAACAAATCACCTTGTTTCCAGCAGCCCAGGTATGGTATTTTGTTTTGTCAACTCTCGGAGGCCAAGGTCGTAATAATACAATGGGACCAGGGCATTGTTTCAAAGGCAAGGCTAAAGCCCGAGTGTCCTGAGGAACCTGGATTTGCTTCACACCTTTTCCAAGTGCTACGAATTATAAGATGACAAGCCAGTTCTGGCATCATTTTTAAGTCTCTGCATCCTTAAATTAAAGGTAATGGCAAGCCGGGCGGTGGTGGCACACGCCTTTAATCCCAGCACTTGGGAGGCAGAGGCAGGCAGATTTCTGAGTTCAAGGCCAGCCTGGTCTACACAGTGAGTTCCAGGACAGCCAGGGCTACACAGAGAAACCCTGTCTTGAAAAAAAATCAAAAAACAAAAAACAAAAACAAAAACAAAAACAACAACAAAAGTAATGGCAAAGACCGTGAATAGCTGATAGCATTGTCCAGAGACTAATAGGATCCCTTTGCAAAGTGCTTAGCATGTAGCTTCACTCTCTAAATGCTCAAACTTCGAGAGCCAAGATGTTGGCTCTCTCTGGCAACAATGAACACGTTAGAACTGCCTTAGTCTACCAGTTTTGACAGGTTCATTTTTTTTCTTAATCCAGGGCTGTGAGGAGAGGGACAGTGCCTTCCTGCCGACTCTTCCTGGAAAAGAACATTTACAACCATAAGCAGGTAGTTATTGACTAGCTCCCTAGGCTGGTTACACTCCATGAGAGATCAAGGGTCAAACAGGACCAGAACCCCTTTGGGAACAGTTCGTTGATAAGATCCCTGTGTTATGATCGCAGCAAAGGCTCTTGGGAGAATCAGTCAGACAACGGAGAAGTGGTACAAGTAATGGTGACATACTGGGACAAAATGGTGCCGTACAGGGACAAACAACGTGGGAGGGTGAACAACAGGTCCTGGAGAATTGAATCAGAACTAAGCTTTTGGAGATGGGTAGAGAGGAGCCATCTCCAGGCTCAGGAGATAAGGAAAGTCTGGTGATAGGGTCAGAGGAATCTGGGGAACTTGTGAGTGTGTGGCAGTGAGAAATTACATTGTGAATGAGAATTGCCTCCCAGGGGGGGCAAAGGAGTTCATCTCCAGCTGACCATCACTGAAGACTTCTAAGCAGAGATGACACATGCAGGACCTTCTGCAAAGGTTGTCCTGTAACAGGGGAGAAAGCAGGAAAGCAGTCAGGCTAGAGGGAGGAAGTCCCTAGTTGGACAACGGCCATGGCTAGCGGGCAGCCAAGGGAGAGGAATTCTGGCAAGGAAAGGTCTGAGAGCAGAGGTGACCCAGGGATGGCAAGGGGCACCTGAGAGAGTGGCGAGGGAAGTGAGAAGGTCAGAACATAGGCAGGGCAGGGCAGGGCAGGTGATGAGAGGAAGGGGCCGCTGGGCTGCAGGAGAACAGGTGGGAGCGGTGCGCAGAGGTCAGCGGGAGGATGCAGTCTAACTATGTAGTCTGTCAGGGGAGAGGGACCTGTAGAGAGAATGCTAGGAGAGGAGAACAGATGGGAACAGGGTCAGCAAAGAAAGAGAGGATCAGTGAGAGGCCTAGCCTGGGAGCAAGGACAAGACCAGTCCTCTCTGGTCATGTCAATGGTTGGTAGCATGCTTGGAGAATGAATGGCTCAGGGGCTGACTGACAGTGGCCTTAGGAATGGCCTCTAGGCCAGTAGCTGGTTCCAGGGCAAGAGGACTTCATTTCTGCTCGTTATTCAACTTCTCATTCTGAAGAGGGATAGTGTGGAATGCAATTCCCAAGCCCAGTGGAAAACATGGATCAAGGAGCTGCACTGAAATAAGTCCCTCTTGGGTTCTGTAGGAATGAAGCCCCTTGAGCGGGTTCCAGTTGAAGAAAAAAAAAAAATCTTCTCTCCATTCTTCTTTCACTCCTTCCTTCCTTTGTTGTTTTTCTGGTAGTGCTGGGAATCAACCCCAGGAGTCTGTGAGTGCCAGGATGAGCTAAATTCCCACCTAAGACTGACCCCGCTATCTTTACTAGCTTTTACTCCTGCTCGACACAGGCAGGGCACTCACTGGAAGACTCCATTTTCCCCATTAAGAAGGTAGGAGGCTTACTTGACCTAGAGCCCCGTGGATACCTCCTGACAGCCTCGGTACTACAGTGGCACAAAACCAGGACAAAGCCCTGGTCACTTAATAGATACCTATCACATCTAAACTCTGACTTGTGAGGTCCTTAATCTATAGCCAGACAAGGGCCACTTGCTCTCTAACGGTATTTGTGATGTGCTCCAAGTTGAGTCTCTGGTCTAGTCTTTGCATGGGTAGAAGTCTGCACCTGGGATCCTACCCAGAAGTAGAAGCTTTCTTACCCATGGTTGTCATAGGAGGGCTGATAGCCAAGCTATGCTCTGGATGTCATGGGCTCACTCTCACTCAGCATATGGCCCCTACTCCCCCTCCCCCCAAAAGCTGCCATATTAGCAGTGAAGCAAGGCAGGCACCTTCAGGGGTAAACTTTTATACTAACAAGTCCATATATATATATGTGTGTGTGTGTGTGTGTGTGTGTGTGTGTGTGTGTGTGTGTGTGTGTATACACACACATATATATATGAGATATATCATATATACATATATGATATATATAATATATATGTATATGTTCTGGCTTTGTACTAATCAAGACATGAAGTCATTGAGCTCTCTATCATTTCTATCGCTCTATCTATCTATCTATCATCTATCTATCTATATGTTTATATATATATGACTTTTGTCTATACACACACACACACACATATTCTTAATGTTGGCTATCAAGTTGACCAGATTTAGAATTGTGTAGGAAGAGGCAGGCGGACTTCTGAGTTCCAGGCCAGCCTGGTCTACAGAGTGAGTTCTAGGACAGTCAGGGCTATGCAGAGAAACCCTGTCTCAAAAAAAAAAAAAAAAAAAAATAGAATTGCCTAAGAGACAAATTGCTGGGCATTTCCAGGGAGGTTGAGCTATAGAGGACAAGACCATCGAGGATGGACGTGGCTCTCTCCCACTTTTGGGGTCCCAGACTACACCAAAAGCAGAGTGAGTGTGGGGCCTTGATGGTTTCCTCCTTCTCTCTGCTCCCCGACTGTAGGTGTAATAAA
The DNA here is from genome assembly GCA_019843855.1 of Hylomyscus alleni. Lineage (NCBI taxonomy): Eukaryota > Metazoa > Chordata > Mammalia > Rodentia > Muridae > Hylomyscus > Hylomyscus alleni. Next base: position 5,840 of record JADRCC010575090.1, on the reverse strand, counting down.
GCCAGCTCCTGTACACTCCCACCCTGCCATGCCAGTCTGTACTCTTAACCATAATAAGCCAAACTAAACCATGGGTTACTTTTTTGCCAGGAGTTATGGAACAACAGGAAAAGAGAAAGAAATATTTTCAAAGTCAACACAGAGAGAGTGTGACAGAGCTGAATGAGACCTGGAAGGGAGGGGTCTTCAGTCAGGTCACGGAACTGACCAAGTCCTTTCCCAGAAAATCCTCATCCCCTTCCCAACCCTTATTCACACCATGGCCCCGAAGAACAACGGAGAAGTCAAGAAAGGGGGGCAGGAAAGATGTGAGTTTCGTAACACTCACAAGTGTATGGCACCCTGGTCTCTACAACCTTCCAGCGCTCCTTCCCAACCCTCATTCACACCATGGCCCCGAAGAACAACAAGGGAGTGGCCATAGGGATCTCCACAGTTTCTGGAATGGATCATTCAGAGCACCAGGTGTTCTAAGTATTATTCTTAGCACCACAGACTGTCCAGTCGTTAGGATTACAGCCAAGAATAGATATAGAGAAGAGAATGCCCATTTCTCAGACTCCCTGCTTACCTTGACTATTTTAACTTGAGCTCCTGACCTCAGCCTCTCAGACAATTGGTCCTTCCCAATGGCTTAAATGAGGTTGCTATGGAACCCAGCCTGTGTGTTTTGAGTCCGCAGAGATCCTGCAGATTGCAGCATGGCTGTTTGTCCTGGCTAAGAAGGCTCTGCTTTGGTACCTTCCCACTTCAGTCTCCTGGCTCAGAGAGATCTCTGAGCCAGGAGATTACAGCCCATGGCTTTTATCTGAGCCACACCAGAAAGTTCTGGGAAGCCCATATTGATCAACCTCCGAGGCCAGGCAAATTTCCTCCATCCATTACATCAGACAGTCGAGTTACCTGGCAACCGTGGGAGTTGAATACCAATTACTTCCTGCTGTTCACTTTCATGCCCACACACATAACAGCAACCACAGCACACTCTGCATGCACATCAGGGGCTCAAGATGTGCTTGCCTGAAAGATGTCCTTGAAGGCTAGAGCACATCAAAAGGACCCAGAAGTCTTACTGAAACACTCTGGATCTAGTACACCCAGCTCGTCATGTAGTAGTCAGAGACGGGGCATGAAAATTTGTCTTTACAATAAGCTGGCGTGTGTGGCGGATGCCACTGGCTCACAGACTCCATTTTGACAATCACTGCTGTCGAGTCAATGGAAGAACTCCCAAGCCTAAGTCCTTCCTCCCTGACATCTTTTTCTCCAAGTGACAAAGCTCAACCTCTGGACAAACACATTGTGTGAACAGGGCTGCTAAAAGGCAAACTCTTTCCAAGGAGTGAGAAGCTGAGACTTACGGATTTCTCTCCCTCTTCTTGGCTATCTGGGCATGGGGAATCCTCATGAGAGTCTGCCTGCCCTGTGGGTGTTGGGGAGCTCCCCACTCCCCAGGCCGATTCATTCCTTCTTCACTTAGAACACTAGAAGGCAGGTGTAGGGGCAGAGGGGGATGGGTGTCCCTTTACCTGCACCTGGTTGGTTTGGGCTGGGACTTCTCCCTGCAGACTTCAAAATTCCAGAGTAAATCATCAATGAGCATCTTCAGATGGGAAAAGATAAGCTAAGCAAACACTCACACCTACAGCTGCCATTCCAGTAGCAGCAGACATGAGCTCACCGACCTTCCACCACCCGCCCATTCAAGTCTGCACCCCAGGGGCCTGTGACCTAGCAATGGGAAAGCAACAGAAGGAAGAGGCATCTCTGTTGTCACCAGTGGGTTCGCTCATCGTGTGGCCTGGCAAAGTTGGTGTAGAAGGAAGCAGACTCTCTTGTCACAGCTTCTTCAAACTGTGGGAAGGAACTCACCCCCCCACACACACACACACCCGCCTGGGCTTCTTACAGGAGCTCACCCAAGCATGCATTCCTCACATCAACAGTTTAGGAAGGCACTACCTTCTGGGGATTCCCTAGGCTCCCATGGTATCTCCAGCTCCTGGAACGGCCACAGTTTGTCCCCCACAAGTCTTTTTTTTTTTTTTTTTTTAGTTTGAGACAGGGTTTCTCTGTGTAGCCTTGGCTGTCCTGGAACTCGCTCTGTAGACCAGGCTGGCCTCAAACTCAGAAATCTGCCTGCCTCTGCCTCCCAAGTGCTGGGACTAAAGGCATGTGCCATCACCACCCAGTTTCACAAGTCTTAATTGTAATAGTACAATGGATGCGCCAGCATGGCTAGCCTTGCCTCCGCCTATTCAAAAAACAATCCAGGTCTGCAGATGTAATTAAAATGCAGAATCACTTGACTTTAAGCAAGTAGGAGGATCTTATAAGATCTGAGTTGGCCCTAGCCACACACACACACACACACACACACACACACACCATGGACAGCAGCTTTGGTCCAAGCCAGTGAATCCTAAGAGCCTGTTTGTGACTGGACTGCTTGCCTCCAATATTGTGTGAGCCAATTCTTTGTGCTATATCTTAATATGTGTATGAATGCCTTCTACTGACTTTAGTTTGAGTTAAGTCCAAAGTGGACAAAAGAATGTCTTCTCCTATTTAGAAGGGGGGCCCTCAGAACCTACCTTTAAATATAGTAGCTTACATGGAAAAAGGAAATTTGAAGGTATGGTTAGGATTTTAAATCCAAGATCTGTGGAGGGCGGTGGGCAATATAATTCCAAGAGTCTTTATGAGATAAGAAGGGGGAGAGAGAGGGAAGAGATTTCAAGATGCTAAGCTGCCATCTTCGAGAATGGAGGAAAGGGAGGGACCTGAAGAAATATAGGGAGAAATGTAGGTGACCGTGGAAGCAGAAGAAGGTGAGGAAACCACTTGGCACCGTCTTTCAAGGGCACTGCCTTCCCTACAGTAAGTCCGTGTTTGAGCATCATGGCTGGGATCTTTTGTTACAGCAGCAATAAGAAATAGGTGTGAATCCAATTCAGAAAGATCCCTCGCCGCCTGTACCTCGCTGCCCTAGCTCTGGTGGGACCTTTTCTCTGCAGCAAAAGATGTTAAATAACATTTGGAGGGGAGGGGCAATGCAATTAACCAATTAATTAAGCTGTAGCCAGTCGTCTGGCTGACTGCTGAGCTGTGGCCAATTGAGAAGTTTTCTAAGCCTCACTTCGGATTTCCTCAAGGTTGTGGTTTTGCTGGTGGCTCCTTAGAACCTGCTGTGACTGCAGAGAGCAAAGGGGGTGAACCATTTTCATTTTGTTCTTTGCTCAAGCAATGTACTTACAACTAAGGAATTTCCCACTGCTCCGAGGACCACACCTCTTCTTTAGGGTCTCTTTATTTGTCCCCCTTCCTAACACAGCTTGTCTGGATTGCTGTGTCTGCCCACCTTGCGAGACCTTTGTGAGAACAGTTCTAGAAGGGCCCCTGTTGGACCACATGATTCAAGGAGGCAAGGCCCAAGTTGATGTCCTGCACAGGGAGGGCCACATGACCCAGCCGAGGCAGTTAGAGTCCGCCCTGAGATTTTTCAAATTGCATTTAAATGAGTGGCAGTGGACATGCTCTGGCTGCTGGCTGTGACTCTGTCTTCCGGAAGACAGAGAGCTTCATGAGGACAAAATGACAATGAGATTCAGAGATACTCTAGTCTACCTGATCAAGTCTGCCACGTATTTCCTTGTTGGATTTCAAGTGCTCTATTCTGAGTATATTCTAGCTATGAGTCCCATTCATTTTTAAATATTACAAATATACCAGAGTCTGGCAATCTTTGTGCCGTAGGCACTTATACTTGCTATTAAAATGGGTAAATCATCTTTACGCCTTGGTCTGATGATCTTCTGCTCCTTGATTTTCAAACTTTCTGTGCCACGTCGTTTGAATGTTTATTTTTGTGGATTTTGGTTTTGCGGTAATTTGTTTGGTTTTGGAGTCAAGGTTTGATGTAGCACAACCTTGGTATGTAACCAAGGCTGGCCTTGAACCTCTGATCCTCTTGCCTCCACTTCCCAAATACTGGCAATACAGGTGTAACTTTTGAGTATATTGGCTTATGTAGCAAAATGAAATTTGAAGGCATGATTAGGATGTTAAATTAGGAGCTTAACCAAGATGCATGGCTCTGTGTATGCATGTGTGTGTGCTTGCATGTGTGTATAATGACAAAAGTCTTTATGAGAGAGGAGAGAGGATGAGCTGATAGATTTCAAGATGCTAAGCTACCATCTTTGAGAACGGAGGGAGGGGTGGGACATGAAGAAATGTAGGTGACCCTCACATCCCCCTGTCTTGGATGTTGCTTTTCAAAAGCAATTTAACTCTATTTTTTTTTTAATCCTGGCATATTTTTTTTACTCTCTGGCATGGAAGTGATGAGGGCCATTTGTATGGGCTGCGATTCTTTTTTCTATTTAGTTATAATACCATGCTCCACTGAAGGGGGTTTGCCCCATAACCTTCCATTGTTACAGCTTTTGATTATGTTTTGTTTTATTACCCTTTTTTTGTTTTGTTTTGTTTTGTTTTTGAGATAAGGTTTCTCTGTGAAGCTCTGGCTGTCCTAGAACTCACTCTGCCTCGAACTCAAATCCGCCTGCCTCTGCCTCCCAAGTAGATGGTGCATGTGCCACCACTGCCTGGCTATCGTTTTTTATTCTACCTTTTATTCTCCTCTCCCTTGGAAGACATGTGTCTAGTGACTTCTTACTGATTACTCATACATATTTCCAATGGCAGAAAACCACATTTCAACCCACTTACCATCAGGACCATTTACAGTACCAACTCTCGTGGCATTTAAGGCAGTGTGGCCATTATTGTCATCTGCCTCTCAGACACTTCATCTTGTGATACTGACACCAATACCCATTGGATAGGAGCTCCCCATTCTCTCTCCAACCCTAGGAAACTGCCATTTACTGTCCGTATTTATAAACTTAGCCATGTTACTGACCTCACTTAAACGAGATCATATCTTTGTTCCTTTGTGGTTGGCATACTTCACAGAGCAGAATGTCCTCCAGGTCCGTCTACTTTATAGCATGCCCGAGGATGTCTTCCCTTCTGGTGGCTGACTAACGTGCCACCCTGTGGCTATGTCTGGTTTGCTTGTTTGTTGATTCATTGGGTTTCTTCTACCCTAGTGTTGCTACGATCAGGGGCATTTAAATACTGCTTTGAGGCTCTGCTTTCAGATTTTTCTCGTGTAATGTCCTAGTTTGTTTTCCATTGCTGGGTAAAGTACCTGAACCAAAAGCAAAGTAAAGATAGGGTTTATTCAGTTTATAGGTCCAGTCATTTTTTGTTGTGGGGTTGAAGAAGTTCTTCATATGTCCTAGATATTTATCCTTATTGCACACAAATTTGCATTTATCTTCTCCCGTTCCTTAGATTGCACTTTCTGTTTTTAATTTTTATTTTGTTTTGCCTGCATGCATGCCTCTGTAAGGGTGTAGTGTCCCCTGGAGCTGGGGCATAGACAGCTGAGAACTGCCATGAGGGTGCTGGGAATTGAACCCAGGTCCTCTGGAAGAAGAGCCAGTGCTCTTAGCCACTGAGCCATCTCTCTAGCTCATAGACTGCCTTCTCTAAGACGCCATTGACTGTGTCATTCGACACACAGAAATGTTAATTCAGCGTCATATAACTTAACAATGTTAATGTATGTATGTATGTATGTATGTATGTATGTATGTATGTATTGCCTTTTGGCATCACATCTAAGACAACTTTGCCCAGCCCTGTGTCACAAAGTTTGATCTCCATGTCTTCTTTTGAGTTTTGAGTTTGGGGTCTTGTATTTAAGTCTCAGATCCATTTGAGCTAACTTTGGGATAGTATAAAGTCTGTCCACCAATGTGGTACCT